>JAKUCV010007281.1:0-14791 GCA_028386065.3 Turnera subulata
GCTTATGCCTGGTTGTCTCATGAGACGGGACCGAGCTCGACGCACACAGTAGGGGCCCTGAATAATAAATCTTAATAAGAAAACTTATAACACAACAGATGAAGAATAATAAACTGTATGCTTGATTGTGTTGGCATGTTAGTACTGATTGTTGTATGTTTGCATGCATGACTTGTTACTCTGCTTTCCTTTCGGACCTAATCTGCACACTCTCATAATTAGATATATATTGCTCACTGAGTAGGCGACTCACATAATCGCCAACGTTGTTTTTCAGACTTTAGATAGCGTGCAGTCACTTTCTTCTTTTCCGGAGTACGGACGTGGACATCCCAGCAGGTAGCCGTGCTTGTTCTCCTGGTTGGATCCATAGTGTCAGCATGCATACTGTTTTGCTTCTCATATTTTATTCCATTTATTTCTTCCGCTGCATTGGATTTCTTTATTGAGATGTCTATTGATTTCGGATTACATTATCGGCGGGTTGCCGAGTTTATGTTTTGATGATGTTTCGGCAGGATGCCGGGTTGATTTGTGGCTTGTTAAGCCGGATTATTATGTTCATCTTGACATCTCATTTTATTGAGGATTTTGGATATTGTTTTTGATATTGATTTTCGTGTCCCGGGTTTCAGGGGGTATTTTGGTAATTTCCTTGAGTTTGGTATTTTATTGTTAAATTGGGACACGGGTGTTTCATGTACAAAAGAATCAAGCACCTTTTCCTTTCACATGATTTATAGTTCATATACGCACCTTTTTTCTCTCTGTTCCTCTTAGCTGTTCATTCTGCCAGACAGAACTTCACTGCCTGCCCGTGTTTTCTTACACAGCCTCCCCCACATCAATCATCTCCTCTCCTTGCTGCTTTCACTGACCCGTCCTCTTCTTTCACCTCCCTCAATTGCTTAGCATCAAACCAGCCTTCATTCTATGTCTTCGAAATTAGGGTTTCTCTAGTGAATTTAGTGCTCGAGCTCGGTATGGAGGAAATGGCACCTTCGCTATTTGGTTCTCACCGGGTCGCAGCGAACTGATGGGCCTCTGAATTGCAATGCCACCCCTTAGGAAACCCTAATTTCCGAGGGGTGAGGAGCGAACTTGAATCTTCAAGCTTGCGCGAACTCGGTGGGAACCCTAATCATTCGCATTTTGGGGATTGAGGGTTAGAGCTCGTGCAGTAGAATGGGTTCGAGGTGGGTATTTGGGGGTTAGGGTTCCACTTCTCCAAATTGGGGTTTGCAATTTGAAATGGGGGTTTTCTGATGAGAAGGGTGAGGGATTTCGGGTTTTGGTACTTCTTTGCTTGCTGCTGCACAGCGTTTTGGTCCTGTGGCTTATTTTTTTCCTTCCTGAAATTAAATTGCGTAATAATAAAAATTCCGGAATTAAAATTGGGTATTAATAAAAAAATGTAGAATAAAAACCCGAGAGTGGGCCCCATTTGACACTGTGGACACTGAGTGCATCACACGCGCGCAATTCGTCAGAAAAGGCGGGAAAATGGGGCGCGTACGAGACACGTTCCTGCCGGGCAGTCAACGTCAGTAGGGGGCCTGCCCCGGACCCCTGATCGGGACGCCAAACAGTTGTTTGGACCCGTAAAAGAGACGGAAAATTGTACAGACCCCCAAAGAGTATTTTCCAAATAGTACGGGCCCCAAGAGTATAATAAGGATAATATGGACTAATATAATAGGATTAGATAAATAAATAGTCTATTTGTTTACATGATTGGAACCCAAAATATATTTGTATACACTAGTTTCTCTGCACGTGCGATGCATGTGAAAGGGTAATAATTTTTTATAAGTATCTTTGTCATTATTCTTTGAGTATTTTAATTTTTTTATTCATATTTCTTTCTTTTTAATATTCTTCTTCATAATGTTTTAGAAGATTTTCGTAATTTTAGAGGAGTATTATAATGAAATTCTATATAAGAAAAAATTATTATATGAGACTACATATCATTCATTAGTGTATGACACATCATTCATTATTTGTTATGTAAATATTAAGTAAGGATATTTTCGTCTTTTAATTTCAGTGACTTTTAATTAGATGAGATCGTGCTTTTATATATTGTATAGATATAGATATAGATGAATTTATCTTAATTGATTAAAAAGTATTGCAAAATATTTTTAAAATTAGATTTTTTTTAAAAAAATATCTTGAGAGATTCTAGTTGATTGGTGACTTATGTTAAATTAAGGAATGAAAACTTAAACGGACTATTATTCGATGCTTATAACGATAATTTATGTTTTATCCTGTTTTGTCGTCATGAATACAATTAGTGAATTCAACTATCTCTCACAATTTCAGGCTTATGAATTTTGTAGTGAGACATAACAAAAAAAATTCAAATTTCTGCACAACAACTATAACAGAACACCATACTATCTAAACATGCAACACTATTTTGTATAAGGTTGGTTGAATTGCAGTTTTCACTTGTGGACACCCTAAATTTGATCCACTAATATTTTATTAGGTTATGAATATGTCATTGTCTATGGATCGATGAGATGATTTGATCCTTAGGTGAAATGTGTTTATAATTTAAAAAAGTATTAATATTTTATTATTTTTAGATTTTTAGTACATTTGGCTTGAAATTATTGAGATGGTTTAATTCTGAGTTTAATATATTTAAAAGTTTAATTGTAATAAAATATGGGTATTTAGTTGGTTTGAGCTTTTTATTTATTTTTGGACCCATTTGAGATGATTTTGGGTTTAAAATGAGTTAGAAGCCTGGACCAATTAAATATGGATCCTCCAGCAATTAAAGCCCAGTAAAAACACAAAACTTAGCAGCCTTTTAACCCTAATTTTCGTCAGATTTTAGGGTTAAAATAATTCCTTGTGTGTTTTTATTAAATATGGTATGTAGAGTGGAGAGAGGAGGAGGAAAACCAAAATAGGAAGAAAGTTGTGGGTAGGCTATAAGTTAGGAGGTTCTCTGGAGCTCAAAACAGACAAAGAACCATTTAGGAAGGGCGTGGGAATCGAGCTAGACCGGAATTATGAGGATCAAAACCAGGAAGGAAAGAACGCATTTGGAAACAGGTGCCGGCGGACATGGCGACATGACCGCCAGCACCTGGCGGCCTTGTGAGGATAACCGCCAGCACTTGGCGGACATCGTGGCGGGCATCGCTCCCAGTTTTGGCAGTTTTTCGATTATTTCGTGCTCTTGATTTCGGGTATCTACCCTTGAATCTAGGGATTCAATCCCAGCCCTTAGATCAACACCACGTCCAGACTCCCTAAACACTATAAATAGGATCCCCATTCACCATCAAAAGTCACCAATTTTCTCTCTTCCCTCTCTATATACAGATAAGCTAGGTGCTTGGAAAATTCTCTAGTTCCAAGCTTAGGAACCCTTTTTAGGGTTGAATTTCTGGAGGATTTTCATGAGTAGGAGTAGCAGTATAGTAGCAGCAGGAGGAGAGCAAGAAAAGGAGAAGGAGGAGGCGGATTTGAGCAAGCTTGTGGAGAAGAAGAGGAGGAACCCGAGTAGAAGAATACTGTGCAGGTAGTCTCAGAAAAGTCATCATATCTGGAGCTGTAAGTGTCGGATTGCTGCATTCTTAGAGTCCCTGAAAAGCAAAGAAGTAGCTCTACAAGTTTGCTGTTGGTGTCAGAGACCAGTTCTGCCTCCTTCTACCTCGAATTACCTGATGAATTTCTGTCAAAATTCTGCTTAGGAGCTGTAAGCAAGTAGGAGCAAGAGGAGGGCTTCAAGAGGTAACTCGTTCTAATCTCTTGGTTGATTGCTGCTGTGACGAATTGATAATGATGATGTTGTGATTGTATGTGATGCATGTTAAAAACTACGTGAGCTTTGAACCCATTACCAGGGGGTACGTAGGCAGTTTCTAGTGGTGGAAATGCAAGCTCAATCTTTATTTATTTTCTGTTTTGATTTGTTATTTGTTTGTCTGTGCATGGCATATGTTGATCTTTAATTGCACATGATCTTGCCCCAACATAGATGGGTGCCTCACACCTTCCCATCTATGACAAATCCCCGGGTCCACATCTTTGGTTCGCTTATCGATTGCCTTAAGGAGTCATCGGTTGCATAAGTCCCAGCATTTATGGCAAAAGAGGTAAGATAAGATAACCTGGTTGGGCCTGCTCGTGAGAGGAGATACATGTCTGGGCGTTCTCGCAGGGAGAGAGATGTAAGCCCCAGTTTTTATTTGTGAATTAAAGCTGAGTTGAGGAACCAGGTTGATGAGCCAAACCGAGGAGCTGAACTGACAAACCAAGTTGATGAGTATAGCTGACGTGTCGAGTGGAAGATGATGAGCAAGTCGACGGGCTGGGACATTGTCATTAGGCCTTCTCAATTGAACAAGATGTGACCCCTAACAATTGAAAAGCAATGAAGATGGCGGCGAGAATGATGGTGGACGCATGACAAGGAGACAATGGAGAAGGCAAGGAGGTGAAGGCAAAGATGACGATGGAGGTGATGCATTCCTAGGGGTGAACGAGAAGTGCAAGAGAAATTCGGCTGGAGACTATAGAACGAATTGTTGGGTATGGATAGAATGATGACAAACAACTAGGAGTGGCATCATAGTTGATCTTTAGAATCCAGGAATTGAGTCGAGTCGAAAGAAGTAATGGTCTGATAATTGTACTTTGATTTTCACATAAGGAATAAAATCTGGATTTCCTTATTCTTTGTACATATGTGGCAGACAGATTGTGTATGGCTTCATGAATTCCATTGGATTAATTTAGGGGACCATAAAATGAACTACGAAGACCTGTTTCTGTGGATGTGACCCAAATGCTTACCTGCATTCCGTCAGCCTTAGTCGATTTCCAAACATTTACCCTCATCAATCTTCAAACATACATCCCATCTGACCTTCCAACACCTTTCCAACTCGATATCTGTGTTAACCCCATCACATCCACCTCGAACACTTGTCTAAAAGAGTCGCTTCCTAAAGATGAATTTAGTTTCCAAAAAGTTCTATCCGAATGCACTTCTTCAAAAGGGCCACTTCTCCTCGAAAAAAAAAACGAGGAAGTGACCCTAATTGCGTGAATGTTGATTCATCACACGTTTGTTCGAAGCAGTGAAATTATACTAAAGAAGACAAGTGTTCTCTTGCTACCTTTTGCCTCCCATCAAACACCGCTATATCAAACACTCGCCACCTTTAGCCTTCCACAAAACACTTCAAACCTAAACACCACATTCATGTATACGTAGGCAACCGGCAACGGGCCCGGTCTATAAATTAATGGTTCCCAAATTGATTCAATAGAAAGATTGAAATTTGTACTAGATGAACACGCCACAGTGTCGATTGTAATGATAAGGCTTTTTTTTTCAGATTTGTTTACTAACTCCCATGAAGTTGAGGTTGTCAATCAAACCTGTCTCTCTCAAATGGATTCACCTAGCATTTGGTCAGCATACTCCTCCAGTGGTGGTCTCTTGTGACTCTTGGATTTCTCATCAATGCCTCTTTGAAGCTGATATTCTACCTCCCCAATGGTCATTTGAGTATATCTGACCCTGAGCGGTCACCATCTTCCACAAGCTTAGTGATCCCATGTGTCTATGGCTGCTATCACCACAAAAAAAAAAAGGAAAAAGAGAAAAAGAAAAAAAGAAAGTCCGCTAGGTTGAAAACCCGAAGGGGCGGCCTAGGCAAAAGTTAGGACAAGGCTGCGAGGGCGGCCTAGGCAAAAATTAGGGCCAAAATGAGATTGGGGATAGTAGCCACTGACAAAGATATACCCACAAAGGCCCACTATGTTTGAAACACCCCAACCCAAATTTACCCAATAAACAGTAATTACCAAATAACAGTACCGACACGTGGCACAGACAGTAAATACATCACAAAATCATGCCCAACGGCCCAAAGATAATATCATGACAGCCGACCTCGGGTTCAACAGTATCAAAAGCACAGCGGAAGCAATTTTAATAATTACAGCAATAGTATGAATCGACTCGATGCAAACTATGGATCCAGATCCGTCAGAGGAGATGTCGCAGCCTACCATGATGCATACCTGCACAAAGAACAATATAGCCTGCCGATGGGGCAGGTGAGGGGTGAGATTTCCATAATCCCACCGAAACATAACCCATGATGATCAACTTAGCATATACTTAACAGTTAAGAACACAACAATACGGCATAAGAGTAGTGAACAGGATACTGATCAAATACAGTCACGAAGAACAATGCGGACTATGCAAATGTCCACCCCATCGACTATGCAATGCACTGACCATCTAATACTGACTGTACCATACTCTAGTGCCCGACCAGGACACTTCAACTCGACTACGTATTGGGTATCCGACCCAGTCACAACAGACTATACAATACATACTCTAGTCCTGACAGACTATACTCAACAGAGGTTCCTCATCGTATGATAACATACCGTTACTGTGCTTGCTGATCATCTAACCCGGTACCAAAACAAACTCAATCACGTGAGCCTCGCTCACCGGGTAGCCGGCAACCTCCACGGACCATACCCAAACAACATCACAAACCGGTCCCCGGGTAGAATCACAACACAACACGGTATCAGCAGTCACTACAGCAACTCGTAACCACAACAACAATAATTCTCATTAATCCCGATCTCTGGGTATCGACATACCCTTAGAAAAAACAATTACCCAACCGTCGACCTCAGCCGACATCCAACATATCTCAATATCCATTAAGAAAAGACAAGTGACACTCATCTGACAATTATCAAAGAAACCGACAACTAACAAAGGACAATTGGCAACCGATGCCAACAACAGAAGACCACACATGACCAACGACAACAACATACATCCGCAAGCCGACAACCGATGCCGACCACGGTCAACCGACTATACTGAGGACTGACAACCTCCCAAGGTATGATCATGAGACAACATGCATATGAACATATCACATCACAGTTCATCAAGCAATCTCAGCAATGTACAAATCTTCACAACAAATATCAACATATGCCACAACGATATCAACAGCAATAAACCATAAGATGCAATGGAACTTATGTAGTTCCAAGACCAACCATCCCGGCTATCACGGGTGGTATGACGTATATGCAACCTCACCTGATACTCCTCGGAAGCTGGTATCCGGTTAAGCCTTGATATTCCTGTAATACAACAACAGTAATCACTTATAATGCACAAGCAAGATGACTATGCATGATGCCGGTTAACAGTTATTAGACGGCTTATCAATTCTTTTTATTATTTCCATAATTATCTTATTCATTTCTGTGGAGGTTACTAACAACCTATTTTCCATCTGATATACCAATCATATTCAACATAAATCAAAACCAAAACCGAGCGTCCAAGCCGATATCCCGGCCCTTAGGTCGCTTATGACAAAAAGGCATATATACGTGTACTTATACGTAGTGTATATTTAAAATAACATGTTTGTAAATAAATCAAGTTACGACCCGTTAAATACCCGCAGCCCATATGACGTAAATAATATTTCTTAAACATAATTATTCATAAAAATAATTAATTAATATATATTAGCTAGTAGAAATAACCATTGTAAACAATATATACATTTAGTAAATCTTATATAATCGTAAGTACTTATATACATAAAACTATATTCATCAATTAAATGAAAATATAGTCTAGCAATATCTATGCCGGTGAAAATAGCTACAGTACGTTATACGATATATGTATATACTTGTATAAGATTAAAATCAATAATTTAGTTAAGATATAGGTCTAATATTATTTTAGCCTAGGATTACGGAAATAAGTATAATAGAAATATATATACATGTCTAGGCCTTTTATAATTCAATTAAAACATAATTAAGGAAATTTGAAAATTAAACTCGGTAGGCCTTCACGAACGTTTAGCCCATCGGAGGATAATCTAATATCAACATAATTTCGAAAATTTAATAAGAGACATAATTAAAATAAATAGACATAATTAAAATAGATAACATGGGCCTTTTATTTATTAGCCCAATTAAAATTAAATAACTGAAAATTAAATACAATGGGCCTTTTACGAGCCCAGGTAAACATAAATAAAATTAAAGTTGGAAATTAAATGCAATGGGCCTTTTTAATAGCCCATTCGGAAAATTAAATAAAGGCAATAAATAAATGCATAAAGAAAATAAATAAAAGCATAAATATAAAAGCATAATAAATTTAGCAAAGCATAAAAAATAAATAATTATAACAAGATATAAAATAAAATCATAAGTTAATTTTAATTAAGTTAATTAATAGTTTAATTAATCGTTTTAAGGTCCGAGTCCGTTTATCGTTCGGGTCCGTTCATGGTTCGTTATGTGATGCATAAGGGTCCAAGGCTCGGGTTTACCCAACAGGTCCGTTCCGAGCTCGCCGGAAAATTCCCGAGGCTGCCGGAACCACGCCGGATTCCGGCCAAGCACTGTTCGTAGAAACCAAGACCCACAGAAACAGCACCTTCTCTGCTACTGCCAATGTCTACTCCAATCAACAACAACAACAGCACCACCGTCACCCGTGAGCAGCAACCCAACTGCCCATTAAACCTTAACCAACACACCATCCCCACGGCCACACAGACCCTTCAACGCCATCAATCAGCCCGTACAACCCGCGTCTATCATCACAGCAATATCAACAGAGAAATCACAGCCCAACCACCCCGATTCGCAGAGCCACAATCAACCAAAAACAAACAACAACCCAAACCCGGTTAGCTTAATCAGACAGGATTCGGGTTAAGGGGAAAAGAAAGAAACAGCAGAGGAAAAAGGAACAAGGTTCGCCGTCGGGTCTTACACACTCACCCACACGGCGAAGTGAGGAAGAAGAGACAGCAACAGCGAGTTTAGGGAAACAGAGGAGAGGGAAGAGAAATCCGCTACTGGCACGGTGGTCGCTCGACTCGGAACGGTGGCGGCGGCGATCGCGCTTGCTGGTGCAGGCACGGTGGTGGCGTCGCGCTCGATTGGGGCGGCCGTGGCGTCGTCTGTCTGCGCTCTGCAGAGGCTGAGTGCGAGGCGGTGGTCGGATGCAGAGGCGGCGGTGGTCGGATGCAGAGGCGGCGGCGCCTTGCTGCAAGGAAGGACGGCGCGGCGAGGCAGCGATGGATTGAGGGGAAGGACGAAGGGAGATGGAGGTGTGGTCGGCGGTGGTGGCAGGTGGCGAAGGAGGCAGGCAGGGAAGGAAAACGAAAGGCAAAAGGGGGTGAGGGAGATGGGAGAAGGGAACCGGTGGTAGCTGCAGCAGAGGAAGAGAGGGGAAGTGTTGCCGGTGGTGCTGCAGCGAGGAGGCAGGGAGGAGAAGAGAGGAAAGAGGAAGGGAAAAGAAATGAGGGAAAAGGAGAAAATGATAGGAGATGGCTCGGTGTGTGTGAGGGTGAAGAGGAAGGGGAGGAGAAGATAAAGAAGAGGAATAAGGATAAAAACAAAGAAGAAACAGGGAAGGGGACAGCAAATCACGGGCTGAACAAGAAAATAAATTTGGGAGGGCCGGCGGCTGAAGAAAAAGGAGAAGGAGAAAAGAAAGAAAAGAAAGGGAAAGGAAGAGAAAAGAAAGGAAGAATGGCCACGTGGCAAGCCACGTTTGGCCGAACCGGATTTCCGTCCCGAGTCCGAAAATACAATTTGGGCTCGGAAAATCCGATTAATACCCCTGAGCATCGTCCAAGTCTCGGATTTGAAAACCAAGGCTCGGTTAACGAAAGACACTCCAAAACGCGTATCGGTATTAAACCTTGTGTTTAACATTTTAATTAATCTTCGAAAAACGTAAATATAATTTAGCAATTATTCTTTAAGTTCAAAATAAGCTCCAAAGATTAATTTATTAAATATCATGGGAATAAAAGATGAAATTCCTTTTTAAATTATAATCGATAATTATTGCTACAAAAATATCCCGGCAAAATAATAGTAAGAGTATTATTACTAATGTCGATTATAAAAATGGTAATAACAATGATAACAATAGTAACAATAATAATTTGTGAGTAGTAAAAATAATAGTGAAATCAATGAAAATTGATTCAGATTGGTAAAATCCTTGATTAACCGCGATAAAATTTTATTAACCACTGTAAAAGTCAAAACAGCATAGTAAAACTCACGAAAATTTTACCCGGGTCGTTACAATGTTGTTCCTCAAAGCAAGGATTGCACATTAAAAATAGAATTCAAATAAACAATAATTTTTAGATATTCCGCTTATGCTGGACTCTTTTGATTTGTTAGAAAGTAACATACTTTGCTCAGTCACAGGTATTATCCGTCATTGCCATTAGTTAGGCGTGATGTTGGTGAAGAAAGACTGTGAATATGAAAACAAATTTAATTAATATAATCTATATCTATTATATATATTAATAGCTGAATTCCTCACCAGGTTTTGACACATAGGATTTTTAGAGTCTTGCTTTTTTGCCATGTGTAGGCTTTGAGGTCTTTGTTTTTTGCCATGTGGAGGGTTTTAGGTGTTGTTTGATTGGCCCTTATTTTCATTATAATTATCCCAATTAGAGTTAAGGAAAAACCTAATTATACACGATCAGATTTTTTTAGCAAGATACCTAATTATACACGATCAGATTTTTTAGCAAGATTAGTACTCTCCACAATCAGAATTTTTTAATGATATAGTCCTAATTATACTACACTTTTAGCAAGATGAGTTACTCATTCATTTTGTTCCGATTTTTTAAAGAAAAATTTTCATAATTATCCCAATCAGAGTATGGGTAAAAGCCAACTCACTGTTTTTGTTCCGTTTTTTTAAAAAAATAAATTATCAGAATTAGTAAAAAAAACGTAAACACTCCATGTTCAGAATAAAAAGACCTTTAACTCATTCATTTTCAACCGATTCAAAACAAAGAAAAGATGCAAAAAAAAACCTCCATGATTAGCAATTTTGAAAATAAATTAGTAAAACAATTCATCCAAAGCTAAATTTTTCCGTTTTTCTTAGCAAGATTAGTACTCTCCACCATAGAATTTTTTTTTTAATGATACAGTCCCAATTCATCCAAAGCTAATTTTGTACGGTTTTTTGTAGCAAGATTAGTACTCTCCACAATCAGATTTTTTTTTAATCATACAGTCATAATTATACTACACTTTTTGCAAGATGAGTTACTCATTCAATTTGTTCCGATTTTTTAAAGAAAAATTTTCATAATTATCCCAATCAGAGTATGGGTAAAAACCAACTCATTGATTTTGTTCCGGTTTTTTTTTAAAAAAATAAATTATCAGAAACTTACTCCTCCCTTCCCTTTCGTGTCAGTTCACTTCCTTTTTTTCCCTCTGTTTTTCAATACGGTACTGAGTAGATTAGTGTTCATCAGAACAATGAAAAAAAAAAAGACAAAAACAAAACAGAATTTAAAAAGAGCTTCACTTCAGCTCTAATTTTGGCTGTACAGCAACGCAAAAAACTCTATTTGGTGCTAAGAAACTCTGTTTGGTTCAAGTAAGAGTATGGGTAAAAACCAACTCATTGATTTTGTTCCGGTTTTTTTTAAAAAATAAATTATCAGAATTAGTAAAAAAATCTAAACACTCCATGTTGAGAATAAAAAGACCTTTAACTCATTCATTTTGAACCGATTCAAATCAAAGAAAAGATACAAAAAAAAAACCTCCATGATTAGCAATTTTGAAAATAAATTAGTAAAACAATTCATCCAATGCTAAATTTGTACGTTTTTTTTAGCAAGATTAGTAATCTCCACCATAGAATTTTTTTTAATGATACAGTCCTAATTCATCCAAAGCTAATTTTGTGCCGTTTTTTTAGCAAGATTAGTACTCTCCACCATCAGATTTTTTTTTTCATGATACAATCCTAATTATACTACACTTTGATTTTGTTCCGAAACAATTCATCCAAAACTAGATTTGTACCGTTTAAAAGATACTGAGATTAGATTAAAAAGAAGTTAAACTCTCCATGAGATCAGATTAAAAAAAACTTTAGCCCATTTATTTTGTTTCGATTTTTTAACAAATAAATTTAATTGATAATTGTTAAACTCTTATCTCTAAATATTTATAAATACAGGTACAGGTTTTGTTTTTGATACTGTTTCCTCTCCATTTATTCTTCTCTGTTTTCCTACTTTTTTTAGCTTGCAGTACGTACTAATCTTATTCTTTTTTTTTTGTTCTCTATACAATACTATTTTGGTTTTTAAAGGATACAGTTCCTGTATTTTACAGTTTCTTTACAATTCTATTTTGTCTATTTTGTTTTAAAATTTTGTGTGTCTCTTATGGTTTCTTTTGAGAAACAAAAAATTGAAAACACACAGAGAAAATCCAGATGTCAGTACAATGAAATTCGGATACAGTTTCTGTGTTTTACAGTTTCTTTTCAGTTTCTTTTCTATTCTACATTGATTTTTAAGTATTTATGTCTGTGAAAATTTTAATTTCATTTTTTTATTTTCTATTTGTATTGTATTTGTTTTTCCTCCCTCATTTCTATTCTATTATTTTTCCCTTCCATTGCATTTGTTTTATTTACCAGTATTTTATATTATTTTCCATTTTTTGGCATTATGTTGGTTTTTTTTAATTTCCTTGAATTTAATATTTTTTCCTATTTTCTTTTACATTGCATTAGTTTTTAAAAATTATCCAGTATTCTATATTTTTTTCCATTTTTTTGGCATTGTGTTAATTTCTTCCAATTTCCTTGAATTAAATATTATTTTCCTGTGTTAGTTTTTTGTTTTTCAGTTTCCTTTTTTTCTTTCTTTTAGTATGTATTTTAGTAAGTATTAATACTTTTAAGAATTTATATAAAAGAAAATAATTTTTTTTGTGTTACACTTTAATTGTATATTTAAATTTGTATAATATATTATTTTTTTCAGGAGAATGAATATCCATACATTGGATGAATTGACACCTGACAAGGATTCACGGATAATTCAAGTTAGGGTTTCAAGGATGTGGGAGTCTTTGAATACCAAATTACAAATTCTTCTTATCAGTTTAGATTTGGTTCTAATTGATTCAAAAGTATGCTTATTTGTTTTTATTTTTTCCATTATTATATAATTTTCACGAAATTTTTATAAAAAAATGATGGCAATAATAATTTCCATTGAATTTTTTTATTTTCTTTTATTTTTATTATATTTCCTTTACATTGTATTAGTCTTTTTAAATTTTCCAGTATTATTTACATTTTTATATTTTTTGTTTGTATTTTAATTTTTTTTTCCTCATTTATAATATATATTTTTTTCCTCCTACTTGAATTTCTTTGCTTTTTCTTTTACATTGCATTAGTTTAATTTTTGTTAATTTTCTTGATTTAAATATTATTTTCCTATTTGTTATACATTGTGTTAGTTTTTTCCCAGAATATTATGTTATATTTCCATTCTTTGGAATTTTTTTTTAAATTTTGTTGAATATTTTCAAAAACAAAATCGTGTTAATATTACCTATCGTTGCATTTGTTTTTTTCAGAATAATATAATATTTTCTCTTTTTTTTTCATTTTATTGTTTTTGTGTTACAAATTTTCCATAATTATTTATTACTTTCATGCTCTAATTTTTTTGGCATTGTGTTTGTTTTTTAAATATTCCAGATTTGTTCATTATTTTCCTACTTTATTTTTTGGCATTGTGTTTTTTCCAGGTTTATAATATATTTTTTCCTTCCATTGTGATAGTTTTCTAATTTTTCTAGAATATATGAGATTTTATTTGATATTAAAAATTAAATATTAAGTAGTGTAAGTATTAAAATAAAAAATATTACATGCCCCTTCCATTACATTTGTTTTTTTCCAGTATTATATATTATTTTCCAATTTTTTGGTATTATGTTCGTTTTTTTAATTTTCCTGAATTTAATTTTTTTCTTTTTCTTTTACATTGCATTAGTTTAATTTTTTTCAATTTTCTTGAATTAAATATTATTTTCCTGTTTGTTATACATCTATTATATATATTTAAAGCTGTATCCCTCACCAGGTTTTGACACATAGGATTTTTAGAGTCTTGCTTTATTGCCATGTGTAGCCTTTGGACTCTTCTTTTATTGCCATCTGGAGGGTTGTAGGTGTAGTTTGATTGGCTATAATAACAAACATAATTATCCAATTGTACTCTTTTAAAAAGAATTCCAGTCACACCCAAATTATTCAAAAGAAAATTCACACGCAAGATTGGTACTGATAACCTAATCTTAATTATAATCTTTTAAAAAGAATTCCAGACACACCTAAATTGTTCTAATTGTTCAAAACAAAATTCACACACAGATATTGGTATTATATATTTTTTCCATTAGACTGATAACCAGAGTTTCTAATCGATAAAGATAAGGATAAAACTCTTTTTATTTAAATTGATGAATCTGATCTTAATTATATTCTTTTTAAAAAAATTCCAGTCACACCCAAATTGTTCAAAAGAAAATTCACACGCAGAGATTGTTATATATATATTATGTGATTTACTCTATTATTGTTATCTGATATTATATTATACTAAACTTGTAAGCCCAAATAAGCTAAGAGGGGGGGGGGGGGGGTGAATTAGCGATTAAGAACTAATTAAAGCTTTAAACAATAATAATTGCGGAATTAAAAAGGAGAGAAAGGCAAACCGATTTATACTGGTTCACACACACACAACCCGTGTGGCTAATCCAGTCCTCCGAGAGACTCTCTCGAAGATTCCACTATCACCGTTAAGCTTCCGGGTGCTTAACAAACCGTTTA
>JAKUCV010007281.1:15278-31366 GCA_028386065.3 Turnera subulata
TCAAAAACCAGTTTTATGACTTACATGATTTATGAAATGCATGAGGAAAATGATTTTTGGTTTGAGCATTAACTTGGAATACTTGAGTTACCATTTACAAGGATTTCCTATAGATGAACTCTCTATATATCTTCATCCTTGTTGCTTCAATTCTTGTACTCCTTTGTCTTAGACTTGTGCTTCATTGATTGATGTCTTTTTGCTTTCTTCAAGGAATGAATTCATGAATGGAGCTTTGGTTAGTTTGTCATTATCAAAACCCTGAAATGAAACATGGAAGCATTAGTCCTAACAAAACTAACCTTTATCATTTTTGTTTTTTTATCGAACATCTCTTCAAAAATCCCATCATCTCTCTATAAATACAGATACAGTCTCTGTTTGTGTATGTGAAATAGTAGTCTCAGTATGTGATACAGTTTCTCTATCATTCATTTATTTCTTTTTACTCCTTTATTTTGTTTTTGCACTATACAAGGTCTAGATATATTCTCTGTCTGTGTGTGATACAGTTTATCTATAATTCACTCATTCTCTCTAATTCCTTCTTTTTTTTGTTTCTATTTGCATACGTATGAATGTTGATATAATATTAAAGTTATTTTGTCTCTCTTAACTAAGCATCCTATTTGCTTTTATATTTTTTATTTTTCCAATCAATTTTAATCATTTTTATATTTTTTTTTAGTGCAGGAAAACCTATAATAAAGTTTTGGATGAATTGACTCATGAGAATGATTTATGAAAAAGTTAAGTTAGAGTTTCAAGATTGTGGGAATCCTTGAATAAAAATTATAGAACTTCCTTATTAGCATAGATATGAGTTTAATTGATACAAAGGTATATTTTAATTTTTTTATTTCTTTTTATTTAATAATTTTTCATTTCATAAATTAATTGTTCTTTATGTTATTATTTTATATAATATTTTTTGTGGTCTCTTTTATGTTTTATATATTTTTTTAATTTTTTCTGTTATTTTTTTATTTTAGGACTCAATTATGCATGTTCAAATTACAAAATTAATTATTATTAAATATTTTTATCTATTTTTTTGATTTATATTCTATTTTTTATATTAATGTTTTTATTCATAATAATAGGATTTTTTTTTTATTTTTATGATTTATACTTTAAAAATGATTCATTTTATGTTTTTTTTTGTTTATTATTAATTAATTTTATAATTTTTTAAATTCTTTTTTTAATATTTTTTTATTTTAGGGGCCAATTATGTAGGCCCAAGCATGGATCAGCAAATGATGTAGGTATAAAATTTACAAAATTAATTATTTTTTATATTACTATTGAGTATTTTATTTTATTTTATTCCCTAATTTATTTCTATTTTCCATTTTATTGTTTTTTCTTTGTGATAATATTTTTTTAGTTTTTTTCCTGATTTTAATTTTTAGAAATTACCCTCTTATTTTTTATGTTTTTTATTATTAATTAATTATTTTAATTTTTTTATTGATTAATTTATAATTTTTGTTTTGGGACTCACTGATGTATGTTTAAATATAAAAATTAGGTATTATTTATATGATTATTAAATAATTTATTTTGTTTATTTACATTCTATTTTCTAATTTAATTTTTTTTCATAATAATTTTTTTATTTATTTTATTTATTCATATTTTTAAAAAATTAGTCTCTTAATTTTTTTACTTTTTGTTATCCTTCATTAATTCTTTTGATTTTTACTTCTGTTGTTTAATATTTTTGTTGTTTCTTGGCTCAATGATCCATGTTTAACTTTTCAAAATTAATTATTATTTATATTATTATTAGTTAGGTTTTAAAGAATTTATTTTTTGATCTATATTACATTTTCTATTTTAGTTTTTTATAATAATATTTTTTATTCATTTACTGATTTATGTTTTAAAAATTATTCTTTTATATTTTTTATTTTTTTGGTTATTATTAATTAGTTTTTTTAACTTTTTCTTTGGTTGTTTGATATTTTTTTTATTTTAGGGGCCAGTAATTCATGTTTAAGTTTAAAAAATTAGTTATTATTTATTTTATTATTAAATAGTTTGTTTTATTATATTTTTTTGATTCATATTCTAATTTATATTTTAATAATTTTTTATTTATTTTCCAGATCTATATGAAAAATAAAAAAAATTGATAAAAATGTATAAATTGGAAACAAATTATGTACAATTTTTTTAATATTACATAATAAATGCCTAGAAATAGTAGTTAAATTGTTAATTTTTTTTAAATTAATTAATAAACAAGCCCGTGGAACCCACGGGAAGTGAGCTAGTAAATATATAAGAGCTGACCCGTTCTTGTAAATCAGTGAAGCCAGGTGGCAACTTCATGAATTAGGATTTGAGTAACTAAAATAAAGCCACAAGTCACACCTATAATGAATGTGTAAAGATAAATAGAAAAACAAAGAATTAACTACTATGGCATCAAAGATGGACAATTTTCGGACAGCAGAACCGAAAACCAGCACCGACACGCCGGTTGCTGTGTCTCCCCTACTAAATTAACTGATCCTTAGGCTTCAGCTGCTTCTCCAGTTACCTATGTTTCGAAAGTAGATGATTCCTTGCATGGGAGAAAGCATTATCTTGATTTGGTCAGTCGATTAATTTAGTGTTGTAAGTTTTGAATTGTGTGCCATTAGTTTTGGAATAATTGTGCAAAATTTTAGACTGGAATATATTAGTAAGGGTAGGTAGGGTGAATTAGTAGAAGATAAGTGGGGTGAATTGGGGTTAATACTAATTTGTTGAGTTCTTCAATTTGGTAGGCACAATTTTATGATTTTGCAGCAATTTTTGCGTTAAACCAGCCAAATGGAGAGACACCAATATTTTTTGCTTTTCGTTGTATTGTGTTGGTGCCTTACGATTTAAGTTAAACATTCATTATTTGCTTTTTATTGTCTTTTCAAAATTGACGAATCTTCTTCTAGACTTTCAAATCTAAATTCACCGTTGGAGCTATTATTCTTTCCGTCACCTGTGCATGACTGCTTCCTTTTCTATTCTCAATACGACTTTTGTACGTATATAATGAGTGATGTGTTTTTTGATAATTGATGTAGCAAAGATAGGAGTTGCCTCAAAATTTTATGAGGCAATAAAGCTGAAGGTTGAGAAAAAAGATCAGAAGGTGAACTAGTTGAATTCCATAGTATGTTTTTTTGCTTGCTATTCTCTTTTTCTTAATTTCTCCAATTTGCTTGCTAATTTTGATAATGTAGAACATCTATACTGATTTTATTAGTTAATAGGCTGTTTTTGTTAGGGGTGGGGGTGAGAAGAGATGAGAAATCTTAAACTCATCTTTGTTTCTTTTCTGAGGCAAACGGAGTTGTCAAGGAAAATAATTTCTTTGACAAGATATTGCATTTCATGGTAAATTGCAACATTGAAGAGGAAATACACTGTTAAACTATGGGATTTTATGCTAAGCTTGATCCACTTGCTTCCAATCCTAATAGGAAGCTCCTCGCCTCAGATAGGTCCTTTTTAGGCAACTCCTTGTCTCGGGAAGGTCCTTCTTGCCTCAATTAGATTTGGCCTGCAAGAAGAAAGAGAGAAAGGGCTTGGGGATGTCCTGGGGTGTGACCCCAAGAACCCACCGATGTCTAAGTTAGACAGGAGGTTGTCTAGAGAGAATGAATTTCTTCTAGCATTTCTCTTGTGTCCAGAGAGACTTACCCAAGCCCACTATTTATAGGAAAAAATAGGTGGAGCAAGTGCTGTAAGTAGGAGCTGAAGGGGTTCATAACTCCTGCTTGTATTAAAGCATAAGCGTTAGATTTCCCTAACGCTTAGTTTATTTAAATACGCATTTTCCACATGTTTCTTGTGCCAATTAGCTGCATAAGTTATCCCATCCAGGTCCTGAGCCGGATGAGCTATCTCAGCTAGGTCCTGAGCTGCATGAGCTACCTTAGCTAGGTCCTGAGCTGCACGAGCTATCTCACCTAGGTTCTAGCTTGGTTATTTATGGTAGGAAATATTCCTTATGTTATCACAGCCCCTAACTATAAGGGATGTTGTGTAATAATTTTCCTTAAAGTTTATTTTCTCAAGGATGTGCTTTTATTTCGGCCATCAATGCGTATTAGATTGCCTTGCATGGCTAATTCCAATCATGACCTTAGTATGTCCAAGCTTGAGCTTTGAACTTATTGAGCTTGTGAACCACATCTTGGTGGATGCAGGCTCATCAAACGACAAATGTCAAATTGGCTCAAATTTCAATTTGTTGAAATTTAGAGCTCTTATAGCCCCCTGTCTAAGTGATCCTCTTGTTAGATAGAGCTTGAGGACTTTGCAGATCTTACTAGGATTTGCATGAAGCCCCCATTCTTAACAGGACTTTTTAGTTTTTGTTGTCCTCAAATGGTCTTCTTTCATGGACCTGAAGACATTCTTCTTTGGAGACGTCCGAGAAAAAGAGGACCTTTAGTAGGTACCTTTGATATAAAGAGGGGAGCCAATATAAAGAGGACTTCTAAAAGTGATACCTTTTTTGTACATTTCTTGTTATGCGACCTTTGTTTTTTGCACTACTTGGTCCTGGTCGTCTTTCTCTCTCATTTTCTCTTTCTTTGAATGTGCGACTTACTTGGGCTATATTTCCTTTTTCGTCTTTTTTGAATGTGTGACTTACTTGGGCTATATTGCCTTTGTCGTCATTTTTGAATGTGCGACTTACTTGGGCTATATTGCCTTAGTGGTCTTTTTTTAATGTGCGACTTACTTAGGCTATTATGCCTCAATCTTCTTTTTTGAATGTGCGACTTACTGGGGCATATTGCCTTAGTCGTCTTTTTTGGTATGATCTTTTCTTTAGACCGGCTTGTTTTTGCAACTGAAATTGGCTACATGGCCTTTCGTCGTCTTACTTTGCGACTAGTATAGGCTATATGGCCTTTTGTCGTCTTACTTTGCGACTAGCATAGGCTACATGGCCTTTTGTCGTCTTACTTTGCGACTAGCATAGGCTACATGGCCTTTTGTCGTCTTACTTTGCGACTAGCATAGGCTGCATAGCCTTTTGTCTTCTTACTGTGCGACTAGTATAGGCTACATGGCCTTTTGTCGTCTTATTTTTGCGACTTGCATAGGCGGCATGTCCCGTTGTAGTCTTTTAATGGGATGCTCCCAATAAGTCGAGGTCCTTAAGGAAGGAGTTCCTTAAAGGTGAGGTCCTGAAGGCCTTTTATTGAGAGGTCTTTTTTTATTGAAAGGATTAGATTCAATATGGAATTGATAACAACAGCTCATAACAAACAGAAAGATAGAGCTTTTTGACTCATTTATTTAATGGAAATAGAGAGATTTTGCAAAGTCTTTATTTGCATAAAGAAAATAACACAAACCATATAACAGAGTATGGGTGAAGAACCTGTAGTACTTCTGCTACTGAGTGTAGAGTCCCTTTAGGTTCTCCATGTTTCATATATAGGGGAGTAATTTTCCTGGTCTTCGGTTCCTCCATCCAAGAGTTGAGTGTTGGGGGCTACATCGGTGGTCAGAGCTCTTACGTTGGTTGGAAGACCTTCAGTAGTCGAAGTACCTCTGGTGTCTGGGATCCAAAGGTCAATGGATCGAACATTTTTGCCGAATATGATTACTCGGGGGTGGAAGTCATGATTTTTTTGTTCAGTTTTCCCACAGACGGCGCCAATGTTAAAATATGGGTCCTCCGAGGCTTGTTCCACGGGTCTTCAGCCTTCTTAGTCTGCTAGGTCCTTCTTGTTTTAACCAGGTTCTTGAGGTTTGATCTATAAGAAGAAAGAGAGAAAAAATGTCTTGGGGAGGCAGTAGGGGGTGACCCCAAGGACCCTCCGATGCCTAAGTAAGACAAAGGGAAATTTAGAGAGAAGTTTGAGGGGGGAGAAAGGGTGAGAGTGAGTTTCCTCTGGTTAGTCTCTTGTGTCTTGAAAAGCATACCCAAGCCCCCTATTTATAGGAGAAAGTAGGGGGAGGCACAGAAGCTGAAGGGGCTCTCTGCTCCTGCTAACATTAAAACATAAGCGTTAGAAAATTCTAACGCTTTGTTATAATTGAGCATGTTTCACGTGTTTCTTATGCCACTTAGCAGAGTAATCTTCCTCCTCTAGGTCCTTGGCTGGATGGACTACCTCCCTTAGGTCCTTAGCTGAATGACTTGATTTCTCTAGGTCCTTCGAGCAAGGGACAAGGTCTCGATTCGTTATTTATGGTAAAAAGTACCATAACTCCTGCTTGTATTAAAGCATAAAGCGTTAGATTTCTTTAACGCTTTGTTTATTTAAATACACATTTTCCACATGTTTCTTGTGCCAATTAGCTGCATAAGCTATCCCATCCAGGTCCTAAGCTATCTCCCCTAGGTCCTAAGCCAGATGAGCTATCTCAGCTAGGTCCTGAGCTGTATGAGCTACCTTAGATAGGTCCTGAGCTGCACAAGCTATCTCACCTAGGTCCTAGCTTGGTCATTTATGGTAGGAAATATTCCTTATGTTATCACAGCCCCCAACTTTAAGGGATGTTGTGTAACAATTTTCCTTAGAGTTTATTTTCTCAAGGATGTGCTTTTATTTCGGCCATCAATGCGTATTAGATTGCCTTGCATGGATAATTCCAATCATGACCTCAATATGTCCAAGCTTGAGCTTTGAACTTATTGAGTTTGTGAACCACGTCTTGGTGGATGTAGGCTCATCAAACGATCAATGTCAAATTGGCTCAAATTTTAATTTGTTGAAATTTAGAGCTCTTATAGCCCCCTGTCTAAGTGATCCTCTTGTTAGATAGAGCTTGAGGACTTTATAGATCTCACTAGAAGCCCCCATTCTTAACAGGACTTTTTAGTTTTTGTTGTCCTTAAATGGTCTTCTTTTTTGGACCTGAAGACATTCTCCTGCAGATACCTCCGAGATAAGGAGGAACTTTAGTAGGTAGCTTTGATATAAGGAGGGGAGCCAATATAAAGAGGACATCTAAAAGTAGTACCCTCTTTGTACGTTTCTTGTTATGCGACCTTTTTTTTTCGGACTACTTGGACCTGGTCGTCTTTCTCTCTCATTTTCTCTTTCTTTGAATATGTACGACTTACTCGGGCTATATTGCCTTTGCTGTCTTTTTTGAATGTGCGACCTACTCGGGCTATATTGCCTTAGTCGTCTTTTTTGAATGTGCGACTTACTTGGGCTATTATGCCTCAATCGTCTTTTTTGAATGTGCGACTTACTTGGGGCATAATGCCTTAGTCGTCTTTTTTGGTGCGATCTTTTCTTTAGACCGGCTTGTTTTTGCGACCGAAATTGGCTACATGGCCTTTTGTCGTCTTACTTTGCGACTAGCATAGGCAACATGGCCTTTAGTCGTCTTACTTTTGGGACTTGCATTGGCGTGCATGGCCCGCTGTCGTCTTTTAATGGGATGCTCCCAATAAGTCGAGTTCCTTAAAGGTGAGGTCCTAAAGGCTTTTTGTTGAGAGGTCTTCTTTTATTGAAAGGATTAGATTCAATATGGAATTGATAATAACAGTTCATAACAAACAAGAAGATAGAGCTTTTTGACTCATTTATTCAGTGGAAATAGGGAGATTTTGCAAAATCTTTATTTGTGGAAAGAAAATAACACAAACCATATAATAGAGTATGGGACAAGAACCTGTAGTACTTTCGCTACTGAGTGTAGAGTCCCTTTAGGTTCTCCATGTTTCATATATGGGGGAGTAATTTTTCAGGTGTTCGGTTGCTCCACCCAAGAGTTTAGTGTTAGGGGTACATCGGTGGTCAGAGCTCTTACGTTGGATGGAAGACCTCAGAAGTCAGAGTACCTCCGATGTCTAGGATCCAAAGGTCGATGGATCAGACGTTTTTGTTGGATATGATTGCTCGGGGGTGGAAGCCATGACTTTTTGTTCAGATTCCCACAGATGGCGCCAATGTTAAAATATGGGATTTTATGCTAAGCTTGATCCACGTGCTTCCAATCTTAATAGGAAGCTCCTTGCCTCGGATAGGTCCTTCTTAGGCAACTCCTTGCCTCGGGATTGGTCCTTCTTGCCTCAACTAGGTCCTTGAGATTTGGCCTGCTAGAAGAAAGAGAAAAAAGGCTTGGGGATGCCCTAGGGTGTGACCCAAAGGACCCTCCGATGCGTAAGCTAGACAGGGGGGTTGTCTAGAGAGAATATTGGGGAGAGAATGGGAGAGAGTGGATTTCTTCTAGCATTTCTCTTGTGTGCAGAGAGACTTACCCAAGCTCCTTATTTATAGGAGAAAATAGGTGGAGCAGGTGCTGTGAGTAGGAGCTGAAGGGGTTCATAACTCCTGCTTGTATTAAAGCATAAGCATAAAATTTCTCTAACGCTTTGTTTATTTAAATACACATTTTCCACATGTTTCTTGTGCCAATTAGCTACATAAGCTATCCCATCCTAGTCCTAAGCTATCTCCCCTCGGTCCTGAGCCAGATGAGCTATCTCAGCTAGGTCCTGAGCTGTATAAGCTACCTTAGCTAGGTCCTGAGCTGCACGAGCTATCTCACCTAAGTCTTAGCTTGGTCATTTATGGTAGCAAATATTCCTTATGTTTTCTTTTCTCCAGCCAAAAGAAAACCAAGAAGACTCCTTTGACTCTCATGCTTATGAAATAAAAACCGGGAGAACCTCTGAGGGACTTTATAAAACGCTTCAATGCCGAGGCCATCGAAATACCGAATCTAATAACCTCGACGAAAACGCATGCCCTGATCATCGCCACCATCAGCGTAGAATTGAAAAAGGCCCTAGCTGCGAAAGCTCCAGAAAACGAGGATGACCTGATGGCCGAAATCGTAAATCAAATCAACATGGAAGAGGCACTGGCGGCAACAAAACCTCGTCTAGGAAACGAAGGTCGCGAAGTAGGTTTTTCCCGGATGGAGGAAGACGCGAAGCCACAGAGGACCTCGTTTTCGAACGTTAGAGATCAAGGAAGGAAGGCAGAAAAATAGGTGCTAAAACCATGCACCTCCCCATACGAAACCTTCACCCCTCTAAACACTAGCAGGTCCAGAGTGGTCATGGAGATCAAGAATGCACCGTACATAAAAATGGCCCGCTAGGATGAAAAGTGACCCGAGACAGAGGGATGAGACGAAATATTGCGACAAGGATAGAGAGGTTGGTCAAAGAAGGCTGTTTAGATCGCTTTCTGTTACCTCCTCCCCCACGTAGAAACGGAGGAGCTGACGAGAGGGATAGAGGAGATACACGAGGCAAAAATTAGAACACGGTGGTATGGCGAGTTGCCAACATCACTGCACGAACTTTGGTCAGGACTGTGAGGCAGAGACCTTTTTGAGGACAGCCAAAAGAAAAGAAATCGAGAAGGAAATCGATGGAGAAGAAACCCATTCATTTTAGCAGCAGCGACATATCTAGAGTCTTGGTACCCCCACGAAGATGCACTAGTGATCACGGGCGTCATGGAGCAGAAAGAGGTGGCACGAATTCTAATCGACGACGGAAGTGCGGTAGACATCCTTTAGGCCGACACCCTGGGAAGGATGGACCTCCCAAGCAAAAAACTTAAACCAGACTACACCCCGTTATATGGTTTTGCCGACGAGTGCGTAGTCCCGGAAGGCTCCATCTGTTTAAATCTAACAGTGGGCACGGTGCCGAGGCTCGTAACTGTGCACACCAACTGGTTGGTTCCTACAACGGCATCATTGGAAGACCTACCATACACAATTTGCAAGCCATACCGTCCACCCTATACCAAGTGATGAAGTTTTCGACCCGCCAAGGTACAGGAGAAGTTCGAGGGAGTCAGACCTTGGCGCAAGAGTGTTGCGCTAGCTTCCTATGTGGAGAAAAGCACGAAGTATACACCCTGCAGACTGAGGCAAAACCAGAGCCCGTTGGAAAGGTGATACAGCTCCCGTTGGAAAGCGCGAACGAGAAGGTTGTTCAAGTGAGAAAGGACTTCTAGGAATGTGAGCAAGAATACCTGAAATTATTAGACTTTTTTTAGAAAAATCGGGACCTACTAGCGTGGGAAGCTACGGAGATGCCGGGCATTTCACCAGGCATCATTACTCATAAGTTGAACCTGAATCCAAAATTCACTCCGATAAAGCAGAAGCGACGATGGTATTCAGTGGAAAAACATAAAGAGATTGAGAAAGAAGTCGTGAGACTCGAAAAGGCTAGCTTTATCCATGAAATACTCTACCCCGAGTAGTTAGCAAACATCGTGATGGTGAAAACACCAAATGGCAAGTGGCGTATGTGTGTAGACATCACCGATTTGAACAAAGAAACGGTGGCTAGCATGGTCGGTTCTGATCAAAAATAATTTTAAACACATAATAAAAAATTATAAGAATTAATTAATAATAAACAAAAAAGTAAAAAACATAAAATGAGTAACTTTTAAAGTAGAAATCATAAAAAATATAAAAATCTATTATTATGAAGAAAAATTTTTAATACAAAAAGTAGAATATAAATCAGATTAATAGATAAAAAAATATATAATAAAAAAATAATAGTTAATTTTACAAATTTAAACATGCATAATTGAGACCTAAAATAAAAAAGAAAAAATAATTAAAAAATAAAATGATAAAAAAATATGTAAAACATAAAAGAGACCACAAAGAAATATTATTTAAAATAATAATATAAGGAAAAATTAATTTATGAAATGAAAAATTAACAAATTAAAAGCATAATAAATTAAAACATACCTTTGCATCAATTAAATTCATATCTAGACTAATAAGGAGGTTTTATAATTTTGTATTCAAAGATTTCCACAATCTCGAAACTCTAACTTGAATTTTCTATAAATTATTGTGAGTAGTCAATTTATCCAAAGCTTTTAATATACGTTTTCCTTCACAAACAAAAAAAAATGATCAAAACAAAATAGAATTGAATAGAAACTGTAAAACACAAGAACTGTATTCGGATTTCACTGTATTGTTTCCGGATTTCACTGTACTGACATCCGATTTTCTCTGTGTATTTTCACTTTTTTGTTTCTAAAAAAAAAACAGTATGAGACATAAAAACTTAAAAAAACAAAATAGAATTCTAAAGAAACTGTAAAACACAAAAATTGTATCCAGATTTCACTATACTGACATCCGGTTTTCTCTGTGTGTTTTCACTTTTTTGTTTCTAAAAAGAAACAGTATGAGACACAGAAACTTAAAAAACAAAATAGAATTGTAAAGAAACTGTAAAACACAGGAACTGTATCTGGATTTCACTATACTGACATTCGGTTTTCTCTGTGTGTTTTCACTTTTTTATTTCTCAAAAGAAACTGTGTGAGACACAAAAACTTAAAAACTAAAATAGAATTGCATAGGGAATAATAAAAAACGAGAATAAGATTAGTATGTACTGCAAGCTAAACAAAAGAAGCTAAAGTGAGAATAAATGGAGAAGAAACAGTATCAAAAACAAAACCTGTACCTATATTTATAAATATTTAGAGATAAGATTTTAACAATTATCAATTTTTTATAAAAAAACGGTATAAAATCAATAGGTTAAAGGTTTTTTTTTTAAACTGATTTGATAGATGTTGGTTTTGGATTTAGTTAAAGTATGATTAGGAGTGTTTCTTTTTAAAGTCATGATTTAGGGATGATTACGTATACTTCATTAGGGAAAATCGGTCATGGAGGGTTTAATTTTTTTGGGAAAATATATATATAATACTAATCTTGGATAATTATGATGTCGTTATGGCCAATCAAACAACACCTACAACTCTCTATATGGTAATAAAGAAAGACCCCAAAGCCTCCACATGGCAATAAAGCAATAACTCCAAAATCCTATGTGTCTGGGATTGTAACAGCCCGAGTAAAAATTTAGATTTTTACCGGGACTGTAAAAGTCTTTTTATCGTGATTTACCGATGAATTAATCTTGGGTAATTAATTCAAGGTAAATCAGGCGTCGTTTTTCGTAACCGATGTTTTCCCCGCGCTCGTGATTTTCCCGTGGATTTTTCGGACGTAAGTTGGTATTTTTCGGGTCCCGGAATCTTCAGAAAAATCATACCGGAAAATAACTAAGGGGTATCAGTTATTTTCTGGTCCGAACCGGACTCGCTCCATAATGCAGACAAGCTGCATTATTGATCGTCACATGTTGCATAGTAAATTCACGTTCTATAAAAAGAAAGCAGAGGAAGAAGGAGAGGGAGAGAGGAAGAAAGGAGAGGGGGGAAAAAAAGAGGAAAAGAGAAAAAAAAAGAGAAAGAAAAAAAAAGGAAAGGAGAAAAACAGAAAAAAAAGAGAGGAGGAAACAAAAAAGAGAAAAGAGAAAAGGAAAAAAAAAAGGAAAGAAATTACTGAAAAAAATCGGGAAAAAGAAAAAATAAAAGAAAAAAAGGAGAAAACCCGGTGAACAGTGCGTCACCTCTCCCCCTCCCCGGTTACTGTACAAGGTGGCAAGTTCCAGGCCGTTTCGTGCCACATCGACGCCACCATCGTCGTCGCCGTCGCCCCCGTCGTCTTCCGCCACCTGACGCGCCGCCGAGGGCCGTTGACCCGGCGGAGAACCCACGGATCCACCTCCCTCGCGCCTCCCGCCTTCTGCCATCGGCGCCGTGCCTTTCCTCCTGCCGTTCCAGCGCCGCCGCCTCTCGTCGCGCCTCGTGACCCCATCCTCGCGCTGCGTCGCGCCGCCGCCACCGTTCCTAAGGTGAGGATCCGACTCATCTGGGCGGGTCGCGGTCGGGTCGCGCCTTCCCTGGGTCTGGGTTGCCGGGTTGGGTTAGTTTTATTTTTTTAAAAAAAGAAATATATATATATATATAAATCTGTATATATAATTATTTTGGTATTTATTTTTCAAAAAAAATATATATTTACTTTGAGAAAATTATGGTCAGTATAATTCTGGTATTTTTAGAAAAATATAAATATATATAATTTGATAAATAATTAAGTTATGTTTTGGAGAAAAACTAATATTATTTGGAAAAATATATATATACCATGAAAATAATTTTTTGAAATTTAATATATATATTATTTTCTCTGGAAAATTGTGGTTGAGGAATATATATATATATATGTACTTTTAGAATTAAAGGTAATTATATTTTGTGTTGGAAAATATTATTATATATATTTAGAAAAAGATAAATACTATATATATATTTTCTGGAAATTATAAATATGTTATTAGTTTTCTGGGAAATTATGGTGATTATATTTTGGAAGAATTATAATTATTTTATGAAAATATTTTGAAAAGAGTTTTAATTAAAGTATGGTACCGAAATTATAATCGGATATACGTACGGTATAATATTTTTGGTAAAGATGATAAAAAAGGATATGTAACCGGGATGGGTTTATTTTGCAGTATTGGCATCATAGCATACCGATTATGTGCATTTATGTGAGTATATTGTTCTGTTGTATAGGTTTGGATATCGGGCAGTTTCCCGAGGAACCGGCTTGGGACCGGTCATTGTCTCCGGAGTTGAGTAATCGGCTAAGGTGAGGATGGATTTTCTTCAATATGTGCCTGTATTACTCGATTATTGTGTTAGATGATTATTGCATTGTTGGATGTTGCATTTGTTGTGGTTTGATTCGGGATGTTTATCCCATGGTCTTGATTGTTGTCGGGATGTTTATCCCAGTATCTTGTTTGGTTTTTGGATATTTATTATCGTGTCTTTGGCCATAAGAATAATGGAATAAATAATAAATTGTGATAAGGATGTCTGAGACACCCGTGTCCCAATTTTATAATATAATACTTAAACTTATAGAAATTACCAAAATACCCCTGAAACAGATGACACGAAATCCAATATCCAAAACATTATCTGGAAATAAATTCTTAATATTCCAAGATGTCATAAAGAACAACAGCAAAACCGGCTTAACAAGCCTCAAGTCAACCCGGCATCCCGCCGATACATCATCAAATACCAAATCCCGGCAACCCGCCGATAAAATAGTCAAAATCAAAATGACATCTCATCAAAATCCAATGCAGCGGAAGATAAAGATAAAATAAATCAAAAGTAAAAAAAATGAGATGCAAGTCGGCTCTATGGATCCAACCAGGAGAAGAAGCACAGCTACCTGCTGAGATAACCACGTCCGTACTCTGGAAGGGTAGAAAGTGACTGCACGCTAACTAAGAGTCTGAAAAACAACATTGGCGATTATGTGAGTCACCTACTCAGTGAGCAGTATAAATCTAATTATGTAGGTGTGCAAAGCAAGTTCGAAAGGGAAGAAGAGATACAAGACAAGTATGCAAACATACAACAACCAGTACTAACATGCCAACCACACAAGGCAAACAGTTCATATTTCTCATCTGATGTGTATTAAGTTTTCTTATTACATTTGTTATTCAGGGCCCCCTACTGTGTGCGTCGAGCTCGGTCCCGTCTCATGAGACAACCAGGCATAAGCCCAAATAAACCAGGCACGAAGCCCAAACATATCCATAGAGAGAGAGAGAGAGACAGAGAGAAAGAGGGAGATAGAAAGGGGGAGGTAGAAGGAGGGAGGTAGAAACCGGTCATCACAGACCCATATGCTAAACCGCATATACCATGCTATCCCGCATGCAAACCCGAGGGGTATCACTTCCCGCTCGAACCAACCGATCATCAGCACACAGTAGCCTATCTTCTACTGTACATTATTCTTATTCATAAATTATGAGTTCATGTGTGCCAAGAGTTGTGATTTAACAGGGTTGTGTGAATAATCAACTCAATCAAATATCCGGGTCTCCGACCCACAACACATCACACAAATCACCCAAAATCACTCCACATATTATATTCCATAGAAATCCAAATATCATGCTCATAAGCAAATAGTAACACATAGGCACACAATACGGATCATAGCATGTTAGCAAACAGTGCATGCAACTCAAACAGACCAATCCAACAAGCTCATGCATACAAACATAAAAAGATGTATAAAGTCACCTCAACGATGGTTATCCTGTGGAGCTTTCCCCAAAACAGATCCTCCAGCTCCCGAGGTATTACCCGTGCCTGAATACCGGCACACACAAATATTACAAAACAATTACAACCAAAACGTGCATGCATGATCACTAAATGCTCAACTGAGTTAAACCCGTCCTTAGCTAGCCAATTATGTAATTCCCGGGTCTAAGCCCGACAAGGTGTTTCTCTCACCTAAACTCCGAGTATCGGGACCTAAGGTTCACCGGGCTTAAGCCCAACTAAGTCCATAGATAGCTCCCGGGCCTATGGCCCATTCATTATGTCCTTAACGAGTCCCCGGGCCTAAAGCCCATCTAAGTCCAAGGGTTATCAAATCAAGTTATAAAAATCACATTACCGGGCCTAGGCCCGATTCGGACCAATTTCCACTTAAGGGTTTTACCCGAGTCCAAATATTCCCGGCCTAGGGTTCTACCCGTGTCGGCAAATTCCCAGTCACAAGCTACACGCTTCCAACTCTCGGTTTCTACTATGTAAGATACAATTAATACAACCCAATTCCGAATAAATAATACATGCCATGAGTGTACAAACTATACATCAAAGTATACCGTTAAATGCCGAAATAAAACCCGAGCCTTCACCGGAAAACACCCAAAGCCACCAGAACGACCACACAAACACTGCCACAGTTCGGAGGAGGACCATTTCAGCCAACAACCAACACAAAACAGAATTGAAAGAAACAGAAAGGTTGCGTCCTTACCCGGAGAACAACACAAACTGCCCGTGAAGCACCTCTGCCCGAACACAACTCCAACATTATACCCAGACAACAGCCACCACCTGCACTGCCGGCAAGGAACCCACACGACACAGCCACCAACCTGCATCCGAGCTGACAACCACAACACACACCCGACCGTCGGTAGGAACCACCCAAACACACCCAAAAAAAACCAAAACCCAATTAAAGACAACCCGGGCAACCAAATTAGCACAACTCGGCCAAGCAACAGAAAAGGAGAAGAGAGACGACGGCTTACCCACCAACGGCGACGGCGGCGCACACCAGAACTCAACCACGAGTTCTCTGCCCCCCCCCCCCCCCCCCCCCCCCCCCCCCCCCCCCCC
>JAKUCV010007282.1:2242-54141 GCA_028386065.3 Turnera subulata
CTTCTTCTTGCTCTAACTGATTCGTTCCAGCCTTCGTCTTGGTCTAGATGATTCGTTCTAGCAGTTGGGTGAAAGACCTCAACCGAACAAGGTATGAAATTTTGTTATACGGTTTATATGCTTCATATGTGGTTCTTGGCTAAGTTTCCTTTGCTTCCGCTGCATCTTTTGCTTGTATATGATTGTCATATAGCCTAGGGAAACTTACAGGATGGGCGGTTATGGTGGATCATGAGGCTTTTCGGCGAATCACCTCCCATAAAAATCGCCTTGATACTGGACATGATCAGAATTGCTCTCATCTTTCGGAATGTATCCCATGCGATGTAGATAATCAACGAACTCGACAAACCAAGGAGGTTTCTTTGTGGAAATCACATTGACCATGGTGAGGTAATCGTCCGGCAGTGCGTCATTGATCGGCTTCTCCTCTTCTTGCTTCGCGTCTCTCTCCAATTGCAATCTTGATAAATGATCAGTAACTAAATTCTCCGTCCCTTTCTTGTCCTTGATATCTAGGTCGAATTCTTGCAACATAAGAATCCATCGAAGAAGTCTCGGTTTCGCATCTTTCTTCTGGAGCAAATACTTCAATGCAGTATGGTCCGTGTGAACAATCACCTTGGAACCCAAAAGGTAACTCTTGAACTTGTCAATTGCGAATACAACCATTAATAGCTCCTTCTCTATAGTTGCATAATTAACTTGAGCAACATCTAGAGTCTTGCTTGCATAATAAATGGCGTGCATCTTCCCATCTCGGCGTTGTCCTAAGACTGCGCTTACAACATAGTCGCTTGCATCACACATATTCTCGAACGGAAGTGAATAATCAGGGGGTTGAATGATGGGTGCCGAAATCAGCTCCTTCTTGAGTTTGTCAAATGCTTCCATACAGCGTTCATCAAAGACAAAAGGCACATCTTTATTCAAGAGAATGGTAAGAGGTTTGGCTACCTTTGAGAAATTCTTAATGAATCTTCTGTAAAAGCCGGCATGTCCAAGAAAACTGTGAATTGCCTTGACTGAATTCAGTGGAGGTAAGGTCTCTATCACATCTATCTTAGCTTTGTCTACTTCAATCCCACGTTTGGAAACTAAATGTCCAAGAACAATTCTTTCTTGTACCATAAAATGGCATTTTTCCCAATTAAGCACCAAATTAGCCTCCTCACATCTTGCAAGTACCTTTGATAGGTTAGATAGACAATCCTCAAATGTCTTTCCGTAGACAGAAAAGTCATCCATGAAAACCTCCATAATCTTCTCTATATAGTCAGTGAAAATCGTCGTCATGCATCTCTGAAAAGTGATTGGTGCATTGCACAACCCAAAAGGCATCCGTCGATAAGCAAAAGTTCCATACGGACAAGTGAATGTCGTCTTCTCTTGATCATTCGGGTGAATAGGTATTTGAAAGAATCCCGAATATCCGTCCAAATAGTAATAATAAGAATGCTTAGCCAGTCTCTCATGCATCTGATCAATAAACGGCAATGGAAAGTGATCCTTGCGCGTGGCGCTGTTCAGCTTCCTATAATACACATTCTCCATCCTGTAGCAGTCCTTGTCGGAATTAACTTGTCATCCTTGTTTTTGACCACTGTCATTCCTCCTTTCTTCAGTACCACGTGAACTGGGGCTACCCATTCACTGTCAGAAATCGGATAAATAATCCATGCATCAAGAAGCTTACTAATCTCCTATTTCACAACTTCCTTCATATTCTCATTAAGCCTCCTTTGACTTTCAATGCTCGGTTTGCTACCTTCCTCAAGCAAAATCCGATGCATGCAGAATGAAGGACTAATTCCTTTCAAGCCCTCAATAGAATATCCAATAGCTTTTCTATGCTTCCTAAGCACATCAAGTAGCATCTCCTCCTCTACTTCACTCAACTCAGCATTGATAATAACGGGATATGTAGAGTTGGGACCTAAGAATGCATACCGTAGTTTAGATGGTAATGGTTTCAGCTCTACCTTTGGCGCGCTCCGAACATCATCTTTTTTTTCTTCTCCAATCAACTCATAGCTCTTGTCTTCGGTCGCTTCCAATGGTGGCGTGGATTGCGAAATTTCTGCACTTTGGGCAATCTCCAAGTCGTCATCTTCAGTAGTGCCACTCGTCACCAAGCAACTCAAAAGTGGATCGTCACTACTTGCTACTTTACTAACTTCTTTCACGGCATCGTCGATAAAATCAACTCAGAAACAACTGTCTTCTTCAAGTGGTCCTTCGGTAGCACTAAAGACATTGAACTCGATTTTCTCATTCCCAATCCTTAAAGTAAGCTTTCCATCACGAACATCAATTTGAGCTCCAGCAGTAGCTATGAACGGCCTCCCAAGAATAATCGGCATTTGAAAATAAATCTCCATGTCGAGCACCACAAAATCGACTGGCACAAAGAACTTCCCAACCTTGATTGGAATATCCTCCAATATCCCCACTGGATATTTGACAGATCGATCCGAATAAGACTAACACTGGCTCCCAATATCTAGCTTCATATCCAGCTTCTCAGCAATTCACTTCGAATAAGACTAACACTCTCTCCCAATATCTAGCATCATATCTAGCTTCTCAACAATTCGCTTCGAATAAGACTAACACTGGCTCCCAAATCACATAGAGCTCGCTCAATACACACAGAACCAATATTGCAAGGAATAGAGAAACTTCCAGGGTCCTTCAGTTTTGGCGGCAGCTTGTTCTGCAGGATTGCATTGCACTCCTCTGTCAAAGCCACTATCACGTAATCTTCTAGCTTCCTTTTTCTGGAAAGAATTTCCTTGAGAAATTTATCGTAAGCAGGCATTTAAGAAATTACCTCAGTAAATGGAACATTAATATGCAATTTCTTTAAATGTTCAAGAAATCTCCCGAATTGTTTGTCTTTTTTGCCCTGCTGAAGTCGCTGAGGGAATGGAACCGGTGGTTCATAAGCTTTGAGTTCAGGCCATATCTCCTTCGGTTGCTCTCTTTTCTGCTTCGCAAACTTCCACTTAGGAATCCACTTCTCTTGCTCTTGCTTCTTTTCCTCTGCTCCCTTTTCAGGTAACTGCTTCTCCGCTTTCGGTTGCTCATCTTCTTCTTCTTGCTTAATGATGGTGTCGGCTTCATCTTCTTTAGGTGGATAGGGATCATCTAATTGCTTACCGCTTCTAAGTGCTACGGCCTTGACTTGCTCTCTTGGATTGACTCTGGGTTGTCCTGGTAGGTTTCTTGGTATCCTCATAATCGCCTCTGCTTACTGCACAAGTTTTGTCTCAAGCATCTTCGAGTGAGTCTCCATATTTGCCATCCGATTGTTGAATCCTTGCATCATCTCTGTTTGCATACGTTGAGTCTCCATTATGGCTTTCATCATAAATGTAAGGTCCATGTCTTGATTCTTCGAAATTTGCATGCTTGAACTCTTCTGGCCATAATCGTTCCATTGAAAATTGCCTTGCTGGTTTGGGTTGCTCTCCCTCCATGAGAAATTAGGATGATTCCTCCATTCTGGATTGTATGTGTTGATGTAGGGTCCTCGTTGTTGTTGGCGTTGATGAATGTAGTTCATCTGCTCAATCGTCATCTCGTCTCCGATTGGACAATTCATTGAATTGTGTCCAGCTCCTGCACATTCATCACATATTAAACTCGGCATAACAGTAGCAACACATGATTTTACCTGCTGACTAAAAGAATCTAGCTTCGAATTAAGCATTGCCACTGTCCCCACTTCCAGAATTCCAGCTACTCGCTTGTTGTTTGATCGTAAAGAGCTCTGGTAACTGTTACTCGCCATCGTCTCCAACTTTTGATACGCAACATCTGGTGCTTGCGCCATGAATGCCCCTCCTGAAGCTGCGTCCAAACTCATGCGCAAAGGCTCATTTAAATCATTAAAGAAAGATTGAACTACAAGCCATTCGGGTAATCCATGTTGTGGGTATCCTTGAATAAGATCCTTATAACATTCCCAAGCTTCACAGAAACTTTCTCCATCGAATAGAGTGAATGATGTAATCTTGCTCCGGATACGTGCTGCTTTATCAGGTGGATAGTATTTTGCAAGAAAAGCCTTTGAAAGCTCCTCCCACCTCTTGTATGTTCCAGCTACTCCTGACTTCAACCACTTCTTAGCCTTGCCTTGCAAAGAAAACGGGAAAAAAAGAAGTCAAATTGCATCATCAGTCGCCCCATTGATCTTGATCAAATCACAAATCTCCGTAAATGTCTGTAGATGTTGATTCGGGTCCTCACTATCCATGCCTCCAAATTGTTCCTGTTGCACCATGTGAATGAGTGTTGTCCTCGGTTCAAAATTGTTGGCATTGATCGCTGGTCTTGCAATGCTCGACTGCACAGTATCCAAACTCGGTGTTGCGTAGTCACGCAATGTCTTGTTTCCTTCTTCTGCCATGATGAATGTCTCGAAATTTTCTGCCACCACTTCTGCTTCCTCTTCTATTTCAGTGTCTTGAAGAAACTCCACAGGCTCCATGACTTGCTTCTGCTTTCGCTTGTTTGCGCGTAGTTGCTTGTGTAAGGTTCTCTCGATCTCAGGAATTGGACTCGATGAAGCACTGTGTCTTGTCTTGGGCATCAACCAAAATCGACAACACTATATAAATAAAGAAAAACAAAAATTCATTAAAGAAAATAAAAAGAAATAAAAAGAAACTAATGCGAAAAATAAAACCTAAAGTAATCTAGCTGCAATCTCAATAGTATTAAAACCGTTTGTTCCCCGGCAACGGCGCCAGAAAAACATGATACCGTTTATTTTTACGCGTGACTTTTCAAATTTATAATTCTTGATCAATTCACAACACGACGTACAAATAACTCACGAGTAAACGCAACGATTGTTAACTGCAAGCGTACAGTGTACTATGTAGTGTAGTAGTCTAATCAAGGTCGATCCACGGAACAAGGGAAATAAGTACTATCTAAATCACAGCTTATGATTATCTAGGCAAATCAATTAAAAGATGGTGTAGGGTGATGTCGACTAGGCTAGAAGGAAAAGAAATAAAATTGCAAACATAATCTAAAGTGAAGTTCTATCAATATCTAAAGCAATCTAGGAAATCGGGGTTCACACAATTACTTTCTAGGTTTATTATCTATGGATGTCGATTTTTCCTATTGACGTTGGATTGTAGGCAATTGTTTCTAATGTCTTAATCCCCAGCTCTCGCATGTTGAATCAAATATTCAGCAAAGATTACTACCTAGCTCTCGCATAGCCTAGCATCAATACTAAACTCATTAAGCACAAAACAATCAATCAAGCCCTAAGAAACTATCAGCTCTCGCATATTTTAGCATCAATCAATCTATGTTCTTCTAGGTATCATCATATAAATCATGCAGCTCTCACATGTTGCAATCAATAAGAATAAATCCAAAGTAGATAATAAATTCGACACACATAGATTGAACAATCAATTGAATAAACATCAATCCATAGATAATAAAACCATAGAAGTAATTGGCTACATCCCTAATCCTAGATTAGAGAATTAGTTCCTCATAATAAAATAGCAATCAATCAAATCTCACAAGAATTCATCAAGTAAACAATTTAACAGAAAGAAAAATGAATAAAAGAGAGAGAGAGGGATCGATTGGCCGATTGGTGTTGATGGATGTGGCGTCGACTTCTAGCTCCTCTTTGACTCGATTTGTGCTGCAATTGGACTGGTGATTCTATGACTTTAAACCTTCAAATCTTGCTGAAAAAACGTTGAATTTTTGTGGGGAATAACCTTTGAAATTGGATGAGGAATTCGGCACTACCTAGAGGATCCAAAAGAGTAGAAAACCCTAACCCTACTAGTGTGTGTGACCTAATAACTAACCAATTCGGTAGAGCTTTCCCCTTTGACTTCTACCTTCTGAATATGTCAACCTAAGGGGTCCGTTTATACTGGCTTTAACTTCTGGAAGTCGGTGAGGCTCTGCTACTTTGAATGGAAATTGAATTTGCACTCCAAGTTGGACTTTTGCCTATTTTCTAACCCGAATATTGCACGCCATTTTACTCCTAGAAGACGTCCGAACTAGGTGTTGGGCCCTTCTACAAAGTTCTAGATAATGTTCTCACATTTCTTTTCATAAAAACAACTCTTCTATTGGACTTCTGTAGCTCAAGATATCACCGAAAAGCTGGGCCTGGGTCGGCACAGAAAAATCTGCATCCTGGGCTGGACTAAAATAATTACTGCTCCTTTTAGACACCTCCAAAAATTATGAAATTTAATACACAGAAAGCTCTGGAAGTATAGTTTCATCTCCAATTCGTCTGACTTAATTTTGATGCCTAAAACTCCCGAAATCTTCAAAATAGTTGGCTTTGCTCACTGCAGAAAGTTTCCTAAATTGGGCCTGGTTTCTAAACTTGGCTAAAAAGCTTCCATTCTTCAATAAAAACAATAAATTCCTGATAAAAATACTTAATCAGAAAAATTGAAGTACTAATTGACACAATTCATGAAAACACACAAGAATATAACGATCATACACATAATCGATCAAGAATACATAGAAAAAGCCAATCAAAACCATCATAAAAACACTAACATTTAGATGTTATCAGGTACTTGTTCTTAAATTTTGGTTTTGGGAACCATCAAAGCACCGATCTTCATCTTAATCCACTATATTCTCTCCTTTATCTAGTCCACCAAATTGAAAAAGAGAAGTGGTGGCGGTAGAATTAAGTCTTAATTAAGTCTTTCTTTGAGGAGATTGAAATTAGTTGGGAATTGTCTGTTGGATCGAAGCAAAGCAAGAGGGTTTCCCCTATCTGCACTAGTTGTTGGTTCCCTCGTATCTTTTGTGTCACCCAGTAGCTTTTCTTGTTCATCTTGCAATAATAATCAAATCTCGTTCAATAAAAAGAGTGTTGTAGTGGTCGATCCTAACGTCACCGAAGTTGCTGAAGAAGAAGACAATGGTGGAGCTGTGTGCTGAGATGCAAGCAATTATAGCAGCGAACTTAGCGAATTCTATATTGGGAGAGTATGGATAATTCCATAAAATGGGATTATTCTTTGCCAGACCTAAAAATGGGGGGATTGGGTGAGATAGATTTGTCGGTGGTGGTAGAGCGTGTGGTGGAGGAGGAAGAGATTTTTTTGGGAATGATGGATTAATGTCAAAAAAGAAAAGGAATATATTAACTTATGACATTTATTTACAAATCTGTCGCCGAGAAACTAGTGGAAAACGGTTGAAAACATCTTTTTGTAGTTTTCTATTTTCTATCTTCAGAGCATCACTTTTTCAAAATTGTTTTTGAAACCATTGCCCATAAATACTTCCTAAACATGATTTCTTTGATTTCAAAAATTTTGAAACTAGAAAACAGAGAATTGAAAACAGTTTCAAACGTGCCCTTAGTTTTTCCATGAAAAACCGGATTATTGGAGATAGAAATGGCAGCCTGATTATCAACAAAGATTTGTGTGCTTTGTTTCTGCATAAGATATAAATCTGCCAACAGATTCCTCAACCAAATTGCATTATTTGTTGCTGCAGTTGCAGCAACAAATTCTGCTTCTGCTGTGCTTTGTGCCACCACTTCTTGTTTCTTCGAACTCCATGTAAACATTCATGTTCTAAGTGTAAAATGAAAACCTATTGTACCCTTCATATCATCAACTGATCCTGCCCAGTCACTATCAGCGAAACCATGAAACTTGAAGTTAGAATCCCTCTCAAACTTCACTCAAAAATCAATAGTGGCTTTGATGTACCTAACCACTCTTTTGGCTGCTTGAAAATGAGTCTCACTTGCACAATGTAAGAATCTAAAGAGTAAACTTACAGCATGCAAGATATCTGGTCGTGTGGTAGTTAGATACATTAGAAATCCAATCAAGCTCCTATAGATGCCTTCATTAGCTTTCTCAAAGCCATCTTCTTTATTGAGCTTTCTTTTTTGATTCATTGGTGTTGACACATCCTAGCAATCTTCCATCTGAAACTTCTTGAGAATCTCTTTGGCATACTTTTTTTGACATATAAAAATGCCATTCTTTTGCTGGTGCACTTTCATTCCTAAAAAATAAGACATCCTCCCTAGATTAGTCATCTCAAACTTTTTGCACATTTGAGTTTTGAAATCATCAACAAGTTTATCATTGCTTCCCAAGACAAGAATATCATCAACATAAATGGAAACAATGATTAACTCAGAACTGACCTTTCTCATATACAGTGTAGGCTCACTTAGACTTTTGGTAAAGCCTATCTTCAAGAGGGAATCATTCAACTTGCTATACCAGGCACTTGGTGCCTGCTTCAGCTCATACAAAGCCTTCTTGAGGAGGAAGACTTTGCTCTCTGATCCTTGTTGAACAAAGCTATCAGGTTGCTCAACATAATTCTCCTCTTGTAGAATACCATTCAGGAATGCTGATTTGACATCTAACATGGAAAACTTTCTAACCATTTTGAGCTGCAAGTGCCAACAACAATCTGATAGTATCTAATCCTGCAACTGGAGCAAAATTTTCGAAAAAATCAACTCCATAAACCTGGGCATATCCCTTCACCACCAAACAAGCTTTGTGTTTATTAATAGAGCCATCTGTATTCAGCTTAGTTCTGAATACCCATTTCACTCCAATTATATTTCTATTTATTGGCCTATCAACCAGCACCCATGTGTGATTCTTCTCAATCATTTTGAGCTCCTCCTTCATAGCATCAATCCATTTCTGGTCCTTGTAGGCTTCAACAAAATTTTCAGGCTCTAGGACAGCAATGTTGCACCTTTTGTAAATGTCAACTAGTAATCCGGTCCCTCTGACAAGTTCATCATCAACATTGTCTTTCAAAAAATCTTCAACTTCTGGTTCTGGAGTTTGGCAATTTTTTGCTCCAATCTCAGTGTCTATCCTCAAAGAAAGTCACATCTCTGCTTATAATAACTTTTTCAGATTCTGGCACAACGACTCTGTAAGCCTTTGAGATTAGACTATAGCCAATAAACACACCAGGTTGAGACTTCTTGTCAAGCTTGTTGTGCTTAACTCCAGGCACCAAAATATAGCACAAAGAACCAAAAACTTTGAGATTTTCAAGGGAGGGTTTAAAGCCATACCATGCTTCATATGGTGTCTTTTTCTCCAATGCTCTTGTTGGAAGCCTATTCAGCAAGAACACAATAGTATTTGCAGCCTCTGCGCAGAATTTCTTAGGCATATCTTTGTCATGCATCAAACACTTGGCCATCTTCATGATTGTTCTATTCTTCCTCTCACTCACTCCATTTTCTTGTGGAGTATAAGGTGCTGTCAATTGATGTTCTATGCCTGCTTCTGCACAAAATTCTTGAAACTGGTGTGACATATATTCAGTCCCATTGTCAGCCCTGATTACTTGAACTTCGCAGTCACTTTGTGCTTCAACCAAGGCCTTAAACTTCCAAAATTCATCAGCTACCTTAGACTTGCTTTTCAAGAAGAAAATCTAACACATTCTAGTGAAATCATCGGTGAACATGACATAATACCTACTGCCATTTAATGAGGGTTCTCTGTGAGGTCCTGCAACATCGGTGTGAACCAACTGCAGCTTTTTAGAAGCTCTCCATGTTGCTGTCGGAAATGGATTCCTCACTTGCTTGCCAAACTGACACCCATTGCAGCAAATATCATGACAATCAAAACATGGCAACCCTCTAGCAAGGTTGTTTTATTGCAGGTGCTCAATCCCTTTCTTTAAAAATGTCCAAGCCTTTTGTGCCACAGTTTAGCATCAGTCATCTTTGCTTGAAAAACAACCTGCTCCTTACTTTGTAAATTCAAGGAGAAACTTTTGCCTTTCATCTCAACACTAAAAACTTCTTGGCCATTCGCATCAACAACTACATACTTCTTGTCTTTGAATGATACAAAATAACCCTTCTCAAGTAATTGTCCAACACTAAGTAAGTTTTGATCTATCTCTGGTACATAAAGTACATAAGGAATTAGTTTTGTACCTGAAACAGTATTGATGGTCCTTGTGCCTTTTCCCTTCACTGCTATGTACTGACCATTCCCAACCTTCACTTTGGTACGAAAATTTTCATCTAGATCCTTGAATAAACTTGCATCAACGGTCATGTGATTAGTACAACCACTATCAATCAACCAATTTTCACCTGAATTAGTGCTGGAATAGCATGTTGCGACAAACAACTGCTCCTCCTCCTCCTCATGTTCAGCAACTTTAGCTTCACTTGTTCGTTGTTGCTTACATACTTTTGCAATGTGCCCCATTTGATTAAAATTGTAGCATTTTTTGTCAGGTCCCCGCCAACATTTTGCCTCTGGATGGCCTTCCCTCTTGTATTGTCGACATTTAAAAGGTGGACCATCCTTGTTAAAATTTTTAGAAATTTTTTTGTTAAACTTCTTCAGAAAATTTTTCTTCTTTTGATCCTTGCCTTCCTTCTTGGATTGTGCAGCAGCAAGGAATGCACCTTCAATCATTTTTCCTTGCCTGATCATTATTCGTTGTTCTTGAGCTTGTAAAGAGCCCACCAGCTCATTAACAAACATGTTAGCTATATCTTTTTTTGATACTAATGTTAGCTAAATTTTAGTTTCTTTTAGAGAAGAAATTTTAGCTTCATACCTTTCTGGTAAAGTAACCATAATTTTCTCCACAATTCTCTTGTCAGACACATCTTCACCAATCATCTTCACTTTGTTCACAATCTCTTCAAGTCTGTCCGCATACTCCCTGACAGTTTCAGCTTCACCCATTTGTTGAACTTCAAATTCCCTATGGAAATTCAGAATTTGTACACGTTTGGCTTTGTGATCTCCATGGTTATCCTTATGTAGGTAGTCGCATATCTCCTTAGCCGACTTCAAATTCATGAATTTGTTAGAGATTAATTCAGGAACTGGTGCAAACAAGACTGACATCGCCTTGTACATCTTCACGCTATTCTCCTTATGAGACTTCATTTGCGCCACTGTTAGATTTGCTGGCAACTCTGGTACAAATCCTCCTTCAACAGCTTCCTTGAGATCCTCTGCTTGAAGATGTATTTTCATTTTCACTTCCCATGGTTGATAATTTGAGCCAGTGAATTTCGGTACAGGAAGGCTTTTGGAATTTTCTCCGGACATTTTAGGTTGGTGTATAGCTGTTTTGATTTTTCCTCACTAACCTCTCAGGTCCCCCAAGAACAAAATAAGCTCCGCTACCACTTTCTTGATTTTTCAGAGAACAAAGGCTTGTTGTGAAGTGCATCTTTATTGAATTCAAAACTGATAATTATAGACATAGGCATAGGCACTGTAGTTTAATTCCACTAAGCCATTTTCCCACTACTTTAATCTATTAGTCACTACCTTAAACTACTAACATGCAGATACCCACTAACATAATAACATCCCACTAACACATGTTGTCCTAATTTTTAGCTTTGAACAAACTAACAAACTAGACTACTTCCAAAGTATCAAAGTCATTCAATTAACAATTTTCCTCGGCGATTGGCAGTGCTGACCATAGCAATCGCAATTGTTGCATCTTCCAGCTCTTTTGTTGCAAATTTTCCCAACACAGACGTAGTAAGTGTTCTTTGCAACTCAGGGGTGTACTGAAAGGGAGGTCCTTTTGCCACAACTCAGGGGTGTACTGGAGACAGTCACACCAACAAGGAAGACCTATCACTACCTCGACATCTCACCTTATCCTAATGCCTTTGTCTATGGTTATGCCGCTTGTAACCAGAACCTGACGAGTTCAGACTGCAGTACTAGTACTAACTACATGCCTTGGTGCAGCTAAAATAGCCGTGTTTGATGCTTGTCAAAGCAGGATATAGGGGCTCGTGCGGTGCCCAAGACTTGTCCAATTAGGTATGAGCAATACCCATTTAGTGTTTAAGCGCAATGTGTGGATTGTTAAAAGCTGGAGTTTGGTTTCCTCTTAATTGCATGTTATATCTACCACCAGAGAGTGTGCAGCCTTATCATTTCCTAGATGTACGGATTTCTTAGCCTGCCCCTGCTGGTGTATGCATGTTTCTTCGCTATAATGTTAAACAGTTCTGATTATACCGATTCTTAGTGGCTACATTTGACGAAAGCAATCTCAAGTTGCAACCCCTCTCAACAAAAACAAAATATGACTCAATGGTTGGTTGCAAGCTGACAGGAAAAGATATGGGAAGACATATATGTTATCCTGAGGTCTAGAACTTTTGCTTGCATTCGCTCAAGAATTGATTGCGGGTTCTAAGAAATAGTCACTTTTCTTGGATGTCATGCTCCTCAACATGCACGAATCCACTGTCATTTCTGTTTTGCTTCCCAGATAAATGATCTAGTCTAGGTTGACAATAGATGAGGCACTGATGACTATTCCTGCAGTCTGCAATAAGCCAATAACCTAAAGCAGCATATCATAAATGGCAATCCCTGCCTCAAGCAAACATATAAATCAAGCAAGTCCAGTGTTTAATAAAGGGAATGGGCTAATCTGTGTTGTGGAAACTCGGATAATGTAACGCCCCGGTTTTTTATAATTTTTTTATGGAATTTATGTAATTTTTATTCCAATTTTACCCTCGTGTTTTTCCCGAGTTTTGGGTTAAGGGATTACTCCCTTTTCTTTGGAATTTTCTCTATGATGATGGTTCTGATCGTTTATTAGGTTTTTGTTTGGTTTTAATCGGGTTTCGAAGTTGGGAATTAAGTGTTTAGGTAGTTTGATAAAACTACGTCGTTTCGAGAGCGTGTAAGCATAAAAGCTTGGAGGAAAGATGCGTTGACCAAGTGGAGGGAGGCGCGTTGACCTGCAGGGCTCGGTAGTGAAAACGACGCCGTTTTTGTAATCTAAATGACGTCGTTTTGCTAACGGTGGAAACCCTGGGTCTTGCCCTAGATATAAAAACTCATCATCTTCTCTCTCCCCTCTCCTCTCTTCATTTTGTCTGCCGCTTGTATCTCTCTCTCTCTCTCACATATCTCTCTCTCTCAAACACACGCACGTCGCCGCCGCCCTCTACCGTTTTAAGACACCGAACATTCGAGCAAAGAGATCGTCACTGTCCTCCTACTCTGCCGGGTCTTGGTTTGTGCTGCGAGGGTGCCGAGGAGTCTCGAGCTTGAAGCGACGTGCTGCTGCTGCTGCCGTCGCCATCGCCTTTTTGGGGTCGGACTGTCGCTGCAACGCCGCCGCTGTGGAGGATCTATGAGTGTGGGGAGCTGTTTGTGGCGTGACGCTCGAGATGCGTCGCAGTTGCTCTTCGCGGTAAGCCACAAAACTCTTTTCCATCTTCCTTTTCTTGTTGTTTTCGAACACGGGTGGTGTCTAATCGAGCTCTGTTGTGTTTGGTGTTCCTCGGTGGCGGGTTTATGTCGTTGGTGTCTTGTGTTGTGGTTGATGGTGTTGGGTGCTCGTCGGGCGCGGGGTTGCTGTTGATTGTGATGTACCAGTAGAGGTTCGTAGTGGTTAACGGGTCCGAGGCTGAGAGAGAGTAGATCTGATCCGGTGGTGGTTTCCGGTTGCGCAGGAGGGGTTTTGCTCCTGAGCAGTGTTGACGCGGTGGAGATTCGTTTTCTTTCCGGTAAGATCCAGCCCCAAATTTTTCCTTTATGGTACGTTTGGTATTTGTACTTGATGGGTTGGTAGACTGAATGTTGTTGTTGCTTTGTTCGGGCTGGCAGAATCCTTGGAGTTCTTTTTTGGCATTTTTCGGCGAGGCTGTGACCGGATTCCGGTGAGTCGAGGCTTTTCCAGTGTTTGTGTTCCGTTCTGGCAAGGCGAGTTTTTCCTTCGACAGTTAACGACATTAGCCGAAGATGTTATGTATTATCCATTTCATTCATGGCATGTACCTAATTAAACAAGTAATTGACGTATCGGGGAAAAACCGGGATTTAGTGGAAACCGTGCACGAGGAGAAGATGGCACGTGGCCGGAAAATTTCCTACGTGCGTAGTATCTTTAGGTCGGATGACCTTGGGCTCGGGTATGTCCTTGGTGTGGGAGTTAGAGAAACCGGGCCCAAGCCCAACCATGTTAAACCTATATAACTCAAGTGATTTTGATGAGAATGGGCTTTGAGCCCAAGGGAATTCTAAGGCTTAGAAGTGGACTTAAAGGCATGGGCTTTAGGTCCAAGATTGTTTTGGGTTAAGTAAAGGGTTGAATGGTTTGGGCTTTAGGCCCAATGATGATGTGGGTTTTGATCCAATTGATATTTGGACTTAGATGGACTTAAAGCTTGTGAACCTTAGGCCCGAGGCTTGGAAATACAGTTTTGGTGAGTGAGAGTAGACTGGTGGGGCTAGACTTTAACCCACGGTTGCATTGCACAAGCATGCATAATTTATTTATTGTTGAATATCTTTGTGAGATGTAGTGTCTATGTGTATAGGCACGAGACATAATTCAGGAGCGGCTGGTACTAGTGGTGGACAGATAGAGCGCCATCATAACTGAGGTGACTCTATAAGAATTATATACTTGTATGCGAATACTTGTTGGTATGGTTAGGTAGTACTGCTTGCTGAGCATGCTTCATATTGTTGACTGTGTTGTGTACCTGGTTGTTTATGTGCTGACCTACCGTGACAATAAATATGTGTTGTTTGCCATGTGATCCTCCTATGAGCTGTTATTGCCATGCTTGGGATATATGCTGACTTGCTATATCCTGTACATTGTGAGCTTAGGCTCTGTTAGAGAATCTCTGTAACGGTACACAACTTAGATACGACTTGACGTGAAACTTATACAAATTTCATAATTGGTAACATAACGTACCGGAATAACTAATAAGTTCTACTGTGGGGCTGTTGACCGGTAGCACCGAGAGGGAAGAGAGGGTACCCCTCGGGTCCTATTATTTTAGTGAATTGTATTCACAGAGACGGCGACGGGGGAATTTATGGGTCCGCCCTCGGTTAGTATATTAGTGAGAGTACCCCTCACAGAGCTGGCGCCTTGGGGATTTGTCGGGTGTACCCCTTGGTTATTTGATATTATCCATTTCTTTGGTGAGAGCACCCCTCACAGAGCTGGCGACTTGGGGACTGACGAGTGTGTCCCAAGATTCTGCATTATAATTTCCTTGAGGAGAGCACCCCTCCTAGAGCTGTCGGCCACTTTTTGATAGTGATTTTCTTAGTCGGAACTTACCCATTCCGATGTTGATATTTTTACTATATATATATATATATATGACTGTCTTTGGGCATATGCCCTGGGAAGCTGTCCAGTCGCTACCGCGCCCGACGCACACAGTAGAGGGCCCTTAGTAATGATAAGTATATGATAACCACATAACTCACCTAACACTTGTATGTGTGGTATTTGACACATGTTGATTTTGTGTGTGTACTTGTGCTCGTGGACTTACTCACCCTACGAGCTTGTCTTCGTGTGCCTGTATGTTTGTCTTATACTGTACATTGAGTAGGCGACTCATATAAATCGCCACCGTGGTTTTACAGATCATTAGTAGCTTTTTGACGGTTGCTCTTACCTCGGGTATCAGACTCTTGCATTTCAGCAGGTAGCTGTGTTTCCTTCCTGGTGGATCCATAGAGTTGACTCATATATGTTCTACACTTGTCATTGTCATTACTGTTATTTTTCCGCTGCGTATTATTGTCGGGATACTGTTTTGGTTTCTTGGATTTTGATCAGTTGTTATTCCGGTAGTTTTAACCGGTGTTACTTTGACTAGATAAGCCTTGTTTATATTTGACAATTGTATCCCAATGTTTATTTTTAATTACTCTGAGGAATTGAGTTGATGTTTTTACACAGAGTTTGGCATCCCTGGTTTAAGGGTATTTTGGTCATTTTATAATTGTGTATATTTTGTGTTGTCAATTTTGGGATGCGGTCGTCTCAGCTACTGTAACGTCACGGCTTGTCGACTGTCACTACAGACCAACACAGGACCTTTCCAACATGCTTTGTCCTCACTCGCACGTTTCCAGGAAAAACTTCCCAGGAGGTCAGCCATCCTAGAATTGCTCCAAGTCAAGCACGTTTAACTTTGGAGTTTTTCTAGAATGAGCACCGAAAAGGTAGGTGCACCTTGTTGATATAGTTAGTACCCATCAAACCATTTAAGTTATTCTCAATTGTGCAGTCCCATACCTGTACAACCTCGAAATCACTTCATTTGAGCTATTCTTAATTATACAGTCCCATACCTATATAATTACGAAATCACCCCAACTGTGCAGCTCCATCCCTACATAGTCTCAGGATCTCTCCTATTCCGGTGTGGATTCGGTTCATTCATGTGCCCCTCCGTCTAAAGCCTGCTGGAAACCTCTCCTTGTCCATGCTCATCCCGGCACCGGCGTTCACTTCCCGGCCTCATAGACCCCGGGGTGTCGCAGAAAATTTACCCCTAAAACAAACAACAACCGGTGAACTAAACAGAATGCAACCAAAGATTAAAAGTTGAGAGCAGCACAACTTTCTTGCTGAAGCCTTCAGAACCAAAAATGAATAGTTAACTAGAATGCGCTTGATATTAATCCTCTTGAACATAATATTTGCATTGATGAACTGCTTCCATTTATCCTTGTAACGCAAAGTCATGATGTGGATCGTAATGCTTCAAAAACTGCAGCCTTATATGCGGTACAAAAGAAAGATGATCAAAAACTGAAACCACAATCGGCACGATAAATTATTTTGGCATCAGGGTTAAAATAACTGAAGTATTTTTTACCATAAAAAAGAATCATCCCAGGGAATATGGAAACTGTACAGTATATGCTCCTCGAGGACAAAATGTGTTTTCGCATCCGAGAGTAAACAGTAACAAAAATATTTGAATCCTAAAACATAATGTCCAACTAAAACGAACAAACTTTAACCTCGTAGGCTTGATGACAAGAACATTAACAGATATAAATTTAACAAACACTGGACACAAATAATTCATAAAGATGAAGTAATCGTTCCTAAACGACTAATATAATACCATAAATTCAAAGTTAAAATCCTTGATGTGTCAAATACAAATACTTGAAAAATTGCATTAAGCATATAATATTCAAAGTAGAAATTACCGTACAATCACTAATACATAAACTTAATTGGTATGCCATGTAAATTTTCATCACATATATCATATTCATAATCATCAAACTTCTATACAGACGTGTTCATACTAGCAATTAGGCATTAGTATTAAAACTAAATAATATCAGAGCATCTAAACCATCATTAACACAAGCGCAGAGGGATCTGACAATATTAGGGACAGATTTGAGATAGAGAGTGTAAGGCAAAATCAAAGACAAAACTGATCTACAATATAACAGGTAAGACAAAACTTTTATAGAGCGTATATGTGTGTGATGTGATCTTCCTCTTTTTTTTTTTTTCCTTTTTGTCCTGAAATACGGTTTGATCTCCACTTATCATAAGTAGCATTTTTTTTGGCATGGATTTGGATGATTTTTTTATAAAAAAAAATAAAATAAGTTGATAAAATAATGAGTGAAAAAATTTATTAAAGGAAAACAATGTAATGTCCTTGTCCCAAATACAAATACAATTCTCTTTTTTTCCTTTTGAACAATGCCATTACACAATCTATCTAGTGTGATTTAAAGTTTTTATCTTTCGGTATAATTGTTGAAAATTCGAAAGGATATATAATCCATTAGCCCATATAGAATAGTTTTTTTTGGCCTGGCCAATTAGGCCTAAAAGTCTTATTACAACCCATGAAAAGCCTAAAGCACAACCTAAACCCTAGGGTTTCAATATAAAGTCATCTTATTCTCTCTCTTCTCCATAATCATAAATTCATAATACGATCCCCTCATTTCATCAGTAATAAAGTACTTCTCTCAGCGATGGTTACAACCAGGAGCATGAGCAGGAGCAGGAGCGGGCCTGGCGGTGCTTTGGAGCTTCCCCCTAGCGTTGTTGCGCCGCCGATTACTGGAAGTGCTTTGGAACTACCCCCTAACCAAGCTCCGCCGCAGCGGAAGCGGAGGAGACAACCCCAAGCCCAACGACTCTCGGTCGTAGAGGAACGCTCACCCTTCGGTCAATCTCTGGCCAAAAGTGCAATGTATGCAATTTAAAGAAGGAGATTTCTAACGATCATGAAGACTGATCGCATATGGGTGTGTCTTTTTATTGAGTCTTCTAGAAATATTTGATGAACAACTCTAAAAGGGAAATACAGTTAAAAGGAACTACAATAAAGGAAAGATAACCAGAAGGGGGTGAGAGAAAGAACTTTCTGCAACTAATTCCTTGGCTCCCTTCTGTGACAATTCTCTGCTTATAACAATCCTTCCCCTGTCTCACGCTGTTGGGTTATTCCATAATATAATCCTGTGCTGCTGCAGCTTGGGCTTTAGAATGGGAAGCCTCAATGGTCTCTTCTTTAGTTTGGGCTTCGTAATCAGCAAGTCCATTAGCCCTTTTAATATCGAAGCCCGTGTTCATAACATTAATCCCATCCCGAAAATGAACCTTGTCCTCAAGGTTCAAGGTCAGTAAATTGTGCCTTCGCTGCCCATATTGCTCCATGGTGGCCCAAGGGGTGGCCTCTAGTGGAAGGTTGGAGGTGCCAATAAACATTGAATGGATGTGAGCTACCCCAAGAAGCTTGAGATTATAGGCGATTTCTCCCACGCATTGGAGTTGAAAAATGATATCTGTATTAACTTTATAGGTAAACGTTGTCAAGTGATCTTGAGCTTGCTGCCACTTCCATGTGAGAGAGAGTAACACCTCTTGATGATTGAGTATGTGAGCTTCTAAATAAGCACCTCTGGAGTATCCTTTAATATAGCCTGAGTCAATGGGAAAAACAAGTACATAGAGGACTTCCAAAGGAATTAGATTACCAGCAACTTGATAGGAGTTACGAGTCCTGTATGCAGCCTATTGAAGCATAATCATAAGAGGAAAAAGTGCTTCATGCATATTGGAGGACACTGGCTCCAACCAATCACAAATAATAGTAGATTCTATGGCATAGAGTTCACTAAAACAATTAAATGCCACCTGTTGGAATAAAAGAAGCACCCGTGTCCATATCAGATATGTATCAAGAAGATGCGTGAATTGACATTGAGATGTCGCATAGTCCAGGACATGATCAAGAGTAGAGAACCAATACACTCCCAAATCCAATTCCAATCCTTGAATTGGTAATAAAAGCCTACCAATAAAAATGAAGACTTGCTGCATAGTATCAATACAAGACATCCATTCCCCTGTTCTAACAATTAAGACTAAGAAATTAAGAGATCGTCCGGCAACGAGGTGCACATCATCATCAATGTCGCTAGGGAGGTCAAAGTTGACAACATGTGCAACATGAGGGATATCCAGGCCATGAGCTACAACATCAGTTGCGACCAATATTGGAGTGTTGTGACTTTTCAATGAGCGCAGTGCTTGTTCTCTTTCCTGCTGCGTTTTATCACCATGAATGCTAGTAGCCGAAAAACCATTAATGCACAACCAATGTTCAAAAGAATCAGCATCCTTCGTTGTCTCCACAAAAACTAATGTCAAAGCTTGCTTGCCTTGAACCCCGTTTGCCCTCTGTGCATGAAGGAGGTCCATGAGATGACTTCTTTTATCAGGCTCAAGAACGAATTCAACTTTTGGGGCAATCAAATCAGTACTTGAGCCCACGCGTCCAACCACCAAATATACATAGTTAGCAAGGAAATCAGAAGCCAGTTGTTGTATCTCTTTTGTAAAGGTAACATTGAATAATATTGTCTGTCGCAATCCTGGTCGAGGCATATCCATTTGCTCCACAGTTCTCCTGATTCGCGGTTGAAAACCCATATCAAGCATTCGATCTGCCTCAACTAGGGCCAAATACCTGATCATCTGTAATGAAACTCTAGCCCTCCCCATCAGAGCTACCAACCTTCCAGGAGTTGCCACTAGAATATCAACATTTCTCTCCAGTTCTTGCAGCTGCTGGTTAATTGGTGCCCCTCCATAAGCAACAACCACTTTAACACCTGTTTGATATGCAAATTTCCTTGCTTCTTCGTGTATCAGCATGGAGAGCACCCTGGCAAGAGAAAGAATATGAGCCAGAGAATACACCATACGCGCTCCTCGGGGAGGTCTTTGAGCAGTCTGTCCCTACATTTGCATGATTCCACTGATAATAGGAAAACAAAAGGCAGCAGTCTTTCCCGAACAAGTTTGACCACAAGCCATCAGATCCCTACCCGCATGAGAGATAGGAATGGCATGCCGTTGAACCAGGTTTACCATGTGAGTATGCACAAATTGATAGGTATTAGCTTCGTCGAGTAATGCATATATAGGATAACCATTGACATTACTAGAATAGTTGCCCACCACTATATGATAAGAGGGATCCAATTGATCATATACTTCCTTTAGCTCAAAAGCAGAAAGAACCAAAATAGAGGAGGAAGCTAGTGGCTCCGGTGCCGATGAGGCTAGTGGATCGCCATCATCTACAAAAAAAAAATGAGGTAGAGCTTGATACCTGGATAATAGAGAGGAAAAGGTACCCACTACTTGGTTGACAGGTTTGGGTAGTCAGAACCTAGTGGTGGTTGTTTGCTGTAACTGAGCGGGATGACCCTCAAAGCCATCAAAATTGTTAAGAGAATAATGTGGAACAAGTGTTGCAGGCAAAGAATCCCCGCCCACCAAGTGTTTGTGAAAATGTAGACATGGAAACTCCACCGATGTGGGTGCATCAGGATCAATAAGGCCTGAATCAGAAGGGAAATCGGCTGGAAGTGTACAATTTACTGTGATTGGAGCAACGTCAGGTGCAGGTTGAGTTTCTGCTATGGAAATTGTGGTTAACTTGTTTGCAACCTTCTTGAGCAACTCTTTGATATTCGCCACATCCTTGCACAGTTGAGTTTGTGAGCCCTGAAGAGCTTCCATAGATTCCACCAAACTCGTGTAACAACTGCCCTCCGCCATCGAAGCAGAGAGTCAATGAAAGCACCAATGCAATGTATGCAATTTAAAGAAGGAGATTTCTAACGATCATGAAGACTGATCGCATATGGGTGTGTCTTTTTATTGAGTTTTCTGGAAATATTTGATGAACAACTCTAAAAGGGAAATACAGTCAAAAGGAACTACAATAAAGGAAAGATAACCAGAAGGGGGTGAGAGAAAGAACTTTCTGCAACTAATTCCTTGGCTCCCTTCTGTGACAATTCTCTGCTTATAACAATCCTTCCCCTGTCTCACGCTGTTGGGTTATTCCACGATATAATCCTGTGCTGCTGCAGCTTGGACTTTAGAATGGGAAGCCTCAATGGTCTCTTCTTCAGTTTGGGCTTCGTAATCAGCAAGTCTATTAGCCCTTTTAATATCGAAGCCCGTGTTCATAACAAAAAGGTTGGTAGATGCTGGTGCCAGATTTGGAGTGGTCTATGATGCGGAATGTAATGTTCTGGTTCCACTGCCGGCACCTCCAAAACCTGATGTAGCCTTGAAGGCTTATGAAGCTGTTGTGGCCGAAAGGATGTCATATAATAGTACTAGATTTGGCAATGATGCAGAGCAGACAGCCTCAAAAGCCGTCCAAGCTGATGTTTTGCGCCTTGAAGCCCTCAAGGCTTATGAAGGCGCCATGGCCCGCGTAGTCGTTGCCTCGCTTGCCTTCGAAGCGTCAACATCTGACTTAATCGTCCAAAGGCTTGCTAGAGGAGCCTTTGATGCGGCAGAAGCTGATACCGCTGAAGCCAAAAAGGCCAGAGATGGGCTCGATACCCACTTTTGTGCCTTAGAAGAACTTCGCCCTAGACAAGCCCTTGTTTCACTCCTTGAATTGCGCCTTGAAGCCTTGAAAACATATGAAGCCGCCACGGCCCGTGTGGTCGTTGCCTCCGTTGCCCTCCGAGCGTCAAAATCTGACACAATCTTCCAACATCTTACTAAACAATCCCTTGATGTGGCCAAAGCTGATGCCGCCCAAGCCGAAAAGGCCAAAAAGCCCCGTTGAAGCCTCTGTCCGTGCTGCCCCAATTGCCTTCGTGGGCGACGCAGAAGCCAATACCTCCGCCCTTCAAGCCTAAGCCAAGCCACCGCAGCTGGGTATGGTCTTAATGCTTTTTAGTTATTTGGACAATCCTGATCAACAGGTATTTGTATATAAATTGAAATGGTTTTTTGTTTTTGGATGTAATTGGAAATGCTGATCTTTTTTTAACATAGAGGGGAATGAAGATGTTTTTGTTTTTAGATATAAATGGAAATTGTGTGTAGTTTTGTTTTGGTATGATGCCAAATGTTCCTTCTTTTCGTGCCCATCAACTGACTTTAGGTAGACAAAATGGTCATTTTTATGGTTTGGTTTGGTATTTCTTGTGTGAGTTTGTATCTTTATCCTATTTGCCTAGATGTTTTGCACTTGTAGCAACATCAAGCCGTGATTTATTTAAATGGAATTTATGCCTAGAGGATTGCTTATCAACGGTAAAAAAATTTTTCTTGTCCCTTCACTTTTTTGTTTTCGCATTTGTTGTCCCTCTTCCTTTTTTTTTCACTCAACATGTCCCTCAACCCATGAATTACCGGGTCACCTTGTCCTTCTTACCCCCAGCAGCCAGTTGGTGCGTGTGAGGCTGACACGTGTTCGTGGGGCCCACTTCTTATCACTTTTGCTTCTTTTTCTCTATCGAGAATGTTTGTTTTCTTTGGGAACCGAGTATATTCTACGCTTCTGGTGTACTTTAGATTCATTTGCATACTATACTTGTTCTTCTGGAACACTATTTCGAGTAGGAGCATTTGCAGCTGGTATGGTCACACTTTTCAAATAAATATGTCTGACAATTGACTTATCAAATTTTTGCAAATGAATCAACTTTTGAACTTCAGGTTCACACTAATTCGTTTGAGGATCAAAAATAGATATTGAATAACATTTTAATTATATCTTGATCTTGCTGCTTATTTCCTCCCCCTGATGTTGGGTAAACACTTTAAGCAAATATGTCTCCAATCTCAAATTAATGTTTTCAACTACTTTGTAACTGATGGAGATTTTTATAGGATTAAAGTGTTTTTTGGTCCCTGTGTAAGGCCTCAAAGTTGGATTTCATCCTCGTGTAGGTTTTTGGCCTCTTTTCATCCCTCCGTTCGACCCATTTGGTTCGTCCGGCCAAAATCTGGCCCAAATAGCTGACGTGGCATATTTTCCGGTGCCACATCAGATTTTTGGGTCCCACATGTCAGGAAAAACCCAAAACCAAACCAGAATCCACCCGACCGGTCCGCCCACCTAAATAACCCGGAACCCAAAATATAATTATATTATTTTTAATTATACAAATAATTTGAATAATAAAATTAGCCTATTTCTAAAATAATAAAACATAATATATATATATTTTATTTTATATTTAATAAAAAAATTTATAAAATAAAAAATATTTTTTTAAGAAAAATAATAAAACATAATAAACATCAAACCATTCACATTTTATAATTTTTATATATATTTTATATTTTATATTTAATATAAAAATTCACAAAATAAAAAAACATTGATTTTAAAATAATAAAACATAATACACATCAAACCATTCAAATTTTATAATTATTTTAAAATAAATATTTTTTATTTTGTAAATTTTTTTATTAAATATAAAACAAAAAAATATATAAAAATTATAAAATTTGAATGGTTTGATGCATATTATGTTTTATTATTTTCAAATAAAAATTTTTTATTTTTAAAATTTTTTATTAAATATAAAATAAAAAATATATATTATGTTTTATTATTTTAAAAATAAGCTAATTTTATTATTCAAATTATTTGTATAATTAAAAATAATATAATTATATTTTGGGTTCTGGGTTATTTAGGTGGGCGAAACCGGTCGGGTGGATCCTAGTTTGGTTTTGGGTTTTTCCTGACATGTGGGACCCAAAAATCTGATGTGGCACCGGAAAATATGCCATGGCAGCTATTTTGGCCGGACGAACCAAATGGGTCGAACGGAGGGATGAAAAGAGGCCAAAAACCAACACGAGGATGAAATCCAACTTTGAGGCCTTACACAAGGACCAAAAAGCGCTTTAATCTGATTTTTATACCCAACATCTATTCCCTGCCTTCTTTAAAAGACCGGTTTTACTATGCTGTGGTGGAGCATTAAATACTGTACAACCAATGGTCCGAAGGTGGAAGATACTAGGTTCATGACCATGAACCAATGGGGAGATTTTAAGATCTTATGATATCTTATTGGCTTGATGCACATTTGCTGCGTGTAAAATACCATGTTCTCAAACAGTAATATCTCTTTAGCAATGGTCCTGCAATCAATTGGAAATGTTCGCCGAGATCGATTTGGGTTTATTTCCAACAATATACATTACCCATTGAAGAGATATACCAGCATTATCAAGACATATAGTTTTTCAAGATAATTTGGGATGTGTACCTGCAATTGGCTTAATCATAGTAAGCGCGGAACATGCCAACTTGCGTCTAATAAGTACACAATATACCATCGAATCGATGCATCGATAATCATAAAAGTACCTAGATGGTTAACATGGCGGATTTATTAGTCCGCGTATTTGTCCCAAAAACTTGCTGGTGGTTCTTATGCCAACCTCATCATAGGAAGGCTGAATAATTAATTTTGTTTTTCCGCAGCATGGAAATTCATTGATTGTAAAAACTTCTAGTTTTTCAACCGAATGAATTCTGTGCATCATTATGGATCCGGGATGGCCCAACCGGTCATGCCAAACAATAAGTCTATGTACCAACTCCAAGTTGGTGCCAGCTTCAGGCTGCTATTCATGTTCCAGCTTCAGGCTGGATATCTTAGAAAAATTATCTACCAGCTTCTGGCTGGTGCATACTAGCTATAAATTACATATCTATCAGCTAACTTCTAGTTTGGTCTCAGCTTCGGGCTGTATAAACTTGTGTATTTAAACACTTAAAATTGCTAGCTTCAGGCTAGTGCATTCCAACTTCTAACTGGATATGGTAAGTTTATTAACTTAGATTGCTAGCTTCAGGTTGCAATATATGAGCCAATTTTAGGCTTATATCTGCCACTCATGTCGGAAAAGATCAGAATTATTGAGCAATAATTAAAGTAGTGGCAAATTTTTCCAAAAGCAAAACCTCGAAGATTGAAAAAACTTTGGAGTTTACTGACAAATAATGCAAAGTTTTAATTACCGAAAAATCTTTTGGATCTTTTCGGAGACAGAAAAAGAGTCCACATTTGAAAAATTGACACCTAGCTGTCTAATCTCAGACTATAAGAAAGGGAGGCGGTTGAGACAGGAAGATGCAAAAAAACACAGAAAAACTCAATAAGACAAAAAAAAAATGCCTTCCCCAGCTACTGTTTTCTTTACTGAGGGTGCCTCCCTAGGAAGAAGGAATAGGTTAGCTTATAGCATGGTGAATGAGCAGCAAGAGGAATTACCGAATGATCTGGCGAGAATTCTTCGTTTAGTGTTTGTTGATGAACTTTATTCGTCTAGGTTCTTTGTAACTCCTATGGAAGAAACATTCTTCCTAGAGAATCAAAGCAATCTAAGGGCTTCCTTTTATGGCTCGGCTAACTCTATTATGTTTTTTCATATCTAATTGACTGCAGGAATTTCAGCTAGAGCCTTCATGTCAAATTTTAAATCAAAGCAGTTATTATCAGGTTTCCATGATGGCTCGGAGCATCCCAAGGGTGACTGGGTTACCACCTACATGGCCTAAGGTACGACTTTTACTATGGAATTGCAGAGGTGTAGCAAGAAGATCTCAAGACTTTGTGCGTACCTTAAGGGATCTGAAGAATCAGTACATGCCTAATATGGTACTGATTACTGAGACTTTATGGCAAGCAGGAGAAAATCATGGTGTGATTCCACTTCGTTTTCCTCCAACGAATCGGTTTGAGATATCATGAGAAAACAATATGGATGGTATATGGTTCTCCTGGAACGACAGTGTTAGGGTCAACATCAACAACGAGGCTCAGAGTTTTAGAGTCAATGTTGTACCCAATAGATAAATAATTATTTCAACTTTTGTATGAGAACAATTCCTTTATGTGGATGTTCTCAAGTAATGGATCCATTTTGCAATAATATGCATGTTTTCTTTTAGCTTTGCCATTATAACCTCATTCACAGTCACATGCACAATTAATTATACTGTCTTATTCGCTTCAGGGAATAGAGCAGAGTCAATTCGACGGGATCCATTATAATATCTTTTACTACTGTAAGTGGGAGTTTCTGTACTCTTCAAGAGTATTTGCTCTTCCAGAGCGTAAATATATGATCTTCTAGATCATAGAAAAACGTGCGTTCTTTAGGAACATATTCAAACTTATGCTCTTCTGGAGCGTATAAATCTTTTTCTCATTTTGAGATTGTACATGTTATGTAAAATAGTTGACATCCACACATATAACTCTTCCCCTTGGATGTCAACTTGCATTGTCTTCAGGACAAATGCCTGAGCCATTATTCTAGAAACGATGATAAAATACTGTAAAGCAAATAAAATAAAATAAAATAACACATAATAATAAAAGTGAAACGTAAAATAAAATTATTTAATACATACTGGCTTGCACCTTCAGGGTAAGCAAGATAATAACAGTATCCATCTTCGGATGGTCATACAATATCCACTTTCTTGATGGTTGTACAGTATCCACCTTCTGGTGGTCATATCTTTCTTTAATTTTCCTTAAAGATCTGCGAGAACTTTTGGCAGTAAGACTTCCAGCCTTTGCTTTATTTTTCCTGGTATTGAGTCTTTTAGACTCTTCTATTTAGTCTTCCAGACTATTTGCATTTAAAGGCATCTCAACGCCCATAACAAATTTCTTCCGGAAATTTTAAGGGCCGCGAATAAATGAATCACATAATTTCAAAAATTAAATAAAGACATAATAAACATGGGCCTTTTATTGATTAGCCCAATTAAAAATAAATAACCGAAAGATAAATATGATGGGCCTTGTACGAGCCCAAGAAAATTGTAAATGCAATGGGCTTTTTAATAGCCCAATCATAATTAAAAAAAAATAAAATATGCTTACTCGATAAAAAGGCGGCTTAGCCGACCAACAAATGAAACAAGGCGGCTTTGCCGGCCAATAAAGAGATAAGGCGGCTTAGTCGGCCAATATTGAATACTAAGTAAAGCATAATAATAGAGGGTATGCTTACTCGATAAATCTTTCAGCAATATAAATTCTCCCCCTCTTTTCATTAAGCAGAATATATATATATTTTTTTTCTCTCTTTTTCTTTTCTCTTGTTTTCCCCTTTTTTTTCTGTTTTTCTCTTTTTTTTCTTTTTTTTTTCTTTTTTTTCTTTCTTTTTCGCTTTTTTCTCCTTTTTTTTTGATGGGCTGGGCCGTGAACAGTACTGGCCCAGTCCATTTCTTTTTTTTGCAGAGTGGGCCGAACAGTCCCAGCCCAAGCTCATAACTGTTCCGGCCTAGGACAAAAGTCAAGCCCAGGCGAACCAGGCCCGCGACCCGTCGGGTCTGCCCGACCCATCCGGGTCGTCTTCTCCACCTTCCGGGTCGCTCGCTGTGACGAGTTGCAGGTGGCTGCGAAGACGACGAACGGCGAGGCGCGAGGGAGGAAGGAAGGGCGGCGACCCGGCTGGCGCTCGCAGTGACGCTTGCCGGTGGCTGCAGGTGTGGTAGCAGGGAGAACAAGGGAGGAGGACTCGATGGATTAAGTCGGGTCGTCGACTTGGCCGTCTGGTCTTCTTCTCCTAGCGGCGCGTTGGCGGCGGAAACCGACGGGAGAAAATGGTGTCGAAGTCGCGACGGCACGGGGAGGCTGTTGGTGGCGGCGGTGAGGCGAGCAATGGCCCGGAACCATTCCTGATGAACAGTAACCGAGGGGTGCACAACTGTTCATCTTCTTCAAAGTCGGGTTTCGTTTTGTTTTTTTTTTCTTTGTTTTCTGCTTTTCTTCTTCATGCTCTAGGTAGGACGATCGTGCTGATAACGTGTTATAAATTGTGTGAATTTAAAGCATGAATATGGAGAAGAAAAATAGCAGGAGAAGGAGAAGGAGGGGAAGAATGAAGGAGATGATGGCAAGAGAAGAACTCGGTTCTTTATTTTTCTATTCAATTCAACAATAACGTATATAATGGGAGGTTAGGTGTTATAGGACATCCACGTTTTATTTTATAACAAATCTACAGTCTCTTATAGTTTAAGATCAACAAATTTATAGGATTACCCTCTCTATTCCCACCCCTCTAGATTATAGGAAGAATAATTAGCAAATAACAATAATCAAAAAACAATTACTGCAAAAATATAACTATGAGAAAGAAACAAGATACTTAGCAAAAATTAAAAGTCTATTATAAAAACTCTATTATAGTATCAACAAATTTATAGAATTACCCTATTTGTTCCTACCCCTCTAGATTATATTAAGCATAATTAGCAAATAACAGAAATAAAAAAACAGTTACTGGAAAAATATAACTACGAGAAAGAAACTTGATACTTAGCAAAAATTAAAAGTCTATTATAAAAACTCTATTATAGTATAAAATTCAAAAAATTAATAGAATTACCATATTTATTAAATATATAATTTAATATTATATATTATATAATTTCGAATATCATGAACATTGACAAATATCGTTAAAAGAAAATTCAACTTAAGGATTGGTATACGAAAAAATTATTCTTAAGAGTTTCTATCCGTTTAGATTATACGAAGAGTAACTAGCGAATCACAGTAATCGAAATATAACTACTGTAAAAAAATAATTACAAAAAAAATTTGAACACTTAGTTAAAATTACAAACAAGGACAACGACTACAAAGAAGAATAATCGTGAGAAGTCACGAGGGATGTGCTCCAAGTTTACTGGAATTATATAATAAATTCAAATCAATATAAAAATGATGAAAATACCTAATAAGTTGAATATAGTAGTTATTTTCATATTGAATTTAAAAATCTAAAAAAATATTACAATATCTTATATATCAAAATAAATAAGATATATATGTAAAAAAGTATAAATAATTAAGAACTAATATAAAATTTTAAAAATATATCATGATGCATCAAAAATTAAAAATAATTAATATAATCTCTATGAAATGGAGGTAAAGGGAGTAAATGAAAGGTACAAATATAAGTGTGTTATAGAATAATATTATAGAAAATAATTATCAAAATTTAAAAGTCAACATAAAAAAATAAAATATGAGAAAAACATATGTGTTATTTTTTAGTAATCTATTTAAAATTATAAAAATTATATATTATTTTAGTTATTACAGATGAATAAAAATTATTTGAAGAACCAAAAAATATAGAGTAGGAATAAAAAAATAATACAAATTCTGATAAAATCACGTCTTAAAAGAAGATAAATAAAAATTAATTTATATGAGTTTTGTATAAAAAACATTTAAGTTTAATAATTCAGATAAATGAAATAAAACATAGTATAAAATATGACTATATCTAACCTTCAATTTATATATAAAATTCATAAAACAATAATTATATAAAAAATCTATCCACATAAATAACGAGTAATATTATAATTTACAAAAATTAGTATACATTATGATATATACTATACTTATGAGGAAGATTTTATCTGAAATAATAAAAACACATGAATTGTTATGAAAAATTTTCAAAAAAAGAATAAAAAATTACTATTATTTTCACTTGCACTTTCTTTATAAATTAATTTAATTTATTATTCTTTTAAATAGTTTGAAAAATATCTTGTATTAATAATAATGAATCATAGTAATATATTACTATATCATGTCAAAATGCGTTCAAAATAATCTAATTTAATAATTTCTATTTAAATAATTTATTTATTTGTTTTTATTTGAATAATTTTAAATATTAAAAAATAAATATATTATATATTACCGTGCTACGTGCATCGCACGTGTAGAAAAACTAGTATATAAAGAAAAACTTCAACATTATTAGTAAGTTAGATTTTTTACATAATTTTGTGATGATTAATTTTAGAAAATAAAGAATAAACATTTTCATGGTCTCTTAAATTTTACTATTTGATTTAGTTTACTACCACAATTTTTTTTTTCATATAAAAAATTTAATTGGTCAATAGTCATAAATTATGATATAGGTAGCGGTCCCACTTTAAAAGGGTGATGCGCCGAATCACAGGGTGAGATTAGTTCGGTAGTCGACTAGGATACTCTTCAAGCTTAATAAAAAATAGTCATAAAATTAAATTAACTAACTTTAAAGTAGTACTGATTAATTATCTTAACAATCAATATAATATAATTAAGCCGAAATAGTATAATGTAATCATTATATAATTTTTTTTCTTACACAATGAATTTTAATTTTTTTGTGCCTAAAATATTTTAATTAACTATCATGTTTCTTAAAAGTTTTGATAGAGTTTTATATTATAGTAGCTTCTTTTTTTTCTTATATTCTCACATGTATTTTTTAAAAATACTTCAGACAATCTAATATTTTTTAAAAAAAATCATACAATTTAAGTTTTGAGTTAAAATATCCTACTAACTTTTTTGTTCAATATCTTTGCCCTAATATAGATATAAAAATTTCCTAATTATTTTGTACAACCATTTTATTTCTTTACCCAACTATGTTGGTTTCTTCATTTTACAACCTTCAATTGATTACATATGGAGTTAATAATTATCAATTTCTCTTCATTTAAATAAGTTATGTTTTTTCAAAATTTATCCCCACTTTTTTATTTCATTAATATTAATTACTTTTAAAATGAAAAGAAACAAATTTTTTTTCCAATTTTTTTATCATTATATGATAACAAACATCAATAAAGAAATTTTACCTTCATCATTTATTTAGATTTTATACTTGTACAAAGTCATTTTCTACTCATTTTTTACTAAGGTATACTCCTGCATTAGCATGCGTAGTTTGTTTATAATTAGATTCTAAATTAATTAGTTTTTGATGCCTTTAAAAGACATTGTATTTTTTTAAAAAAATTATTTTAATTTTATAGTCTTATTCTCTCTATATTTTTTCTGCACACATATCTTATTTTTCAATTCTTAATGTAGATAAATACTGTTTATCCAATTTTAGAAGCATATATTGTAAGGTAATATTCAACCTAATTTGTTAATAATCAAAATCAATACTTAATTACTCATTAAGCACGGATCATCACATATTATCATTAATAAGCATATTAAGCCCATATTTAGGCTAACGTACATATGGTGGTTCATATTCCAGTAACTTTTTTTTGCCATTTTTATTATTTATGTACGATAATTAACACTAAAATTATTTTTTATTAAATTAAATAAATAAATAATTTTTACCATTAATTGCTTAATTACGTAAGTACTTGTACTGTACTTATTATAAGGAATTATTTTTGTTTACTATGTTACCATTTGTGAATTTTATACTTTTTTAAAAAATATTTTTCATAAAATTTTGTTTGCTTATTTACTTTCGTTAGACACTTAATCATAATTGTCACTATTTCTAAAATGTTTGTGTAAACTAATTTTTTAAAAACATTTTAAATACCCTATCTCTAGAGAGGCCTGTCACTTCATTCGTACCATTTTTATTTAGGCTTCTAACTGATCATCGTATCGGCCCTTGTATCGACCCTTGTCTAAGGGTTGACCTTAGAGCACTGATGTAGCGGCCGTTAGAAGTACTTTATAGCCACCGCTACAGAATTGGAAAAATTGGGCAAAGGAGATGTGAATACAAGCTCTCACTTCTAGTTCGCGATTCCCTTATGGCTACTTACTCCGGTTTCTTCCCGCTTAGCGAGCCCTTTTTTTTTTTGAATTTTGTACAGAATCGTTATTTCTTTTAAATTTTTTTTACTAATTACGATTCTCCTTCCTCATTTTTTTTTACTTATAGATCTTTTCACGTTAATGGGTAGCAATCAAATATTTTTTTATAACTTAAGAAAGTTATTTTATGAAGAAGGATAATTTTCATACTCTTTTACGTATTTTAGATTTGTTTATTGTTATTTCTATCACCAATTTCTAATTTATTTACTTGTATGAGTTATTTTTATTTCATTAGATTCATATATTTTTATATAAAATCTATAATAATCAAATTTTATCTACTTTTTTTAATTGAGAAATGATATTTTCCATTAATTATTGATTCCATATTTTTCTTTAGTTTTACGTATAGATATAAATGTTGATTTGTGTCCCTGATTTTCAACTTGGATGAAAATATCTTTATTGGCTTTTAGTTGATTGTCAAAATTGGAATATCGAAAATAGTGTTTTAAAAGGTTAAAATTCGTTTCTGCCTTACTGGAAAATGGCTTAAAAGTTACTGCGGCAAACTTCCAAGTTTCCACTATTTTCCAACTTGTATGATCAAATCATGAGCCCAGTTCTTTTCTTAGTTAGTAAATATTCTTGGACCTTCCATTTAACCCATGACTCGCCATTGGGCTCGTCTAATGTCTTGTGAAATTGGAGCCCATCATTTTTTAACCACCAGCCCATCATCTTTAAATCATTTCAGCCCAGCTTGTAAAGCCCACTTCGCATTTTATCTTTTCACTTAATGATACAACGTCGTTTTAGTTTTAAGGGAAGAATGACCAGCTTTGTTTTCAAAAGCCATTTGCGTGTGAAAATGGAGCCCCTCCAACGGTTCTTTGTTTTGTCCTTGTTCCTTGTGGTCTTCTTCATTACTATTCAATATTTCTCCTTGTGCCTTATCTTCTAGAAAATATTTAGACTTGCCATGGCCAAAAGAGCTGTTAGAATGGGTGCCCTACGTTAGAGGGGGGTGAATAGCGTTTTTCGGACGAAATCAAAAACTTGCAGGAAATAAATGCGGAATTGAAAAAATGAAGGACACACGAAATTTTATACTGGTTCACACACACAACTTGTGTGGCTAATCCAGTCCTCCAAGAGACTCTCTCGAAGATTTCACTATCTAAGTTAAGGTTTCAGGTGCTTAACAAACCGTTTACAATCCTAGAGTTCGAGTCACACGAACCTCTAATCACTTGCTTGAATATACCTCACTTCAAGACTTCTCTCACAGAAAGAAAGACACTCTTCCTATGAATTTGCTACAAAGGAACAATCCTCCCTTAAGGTGTATGACTACATTGAAATCACTCAAAGCAAGAACTCTCTCAAAGAGTGGGGATATGAGTAAACAAGTAAAGCTCTATGAAGGCAACTCTCAATCCTCAAGTAAATTGGCTAAAAAAATTGGAATGTATGTATGACAATGAATGCTTAAAATGTAGAGAGTTGATTGTACCTAAACAGAGGTGTAGTAACTCTATTGATAGGTCTGAAAACATGTATGACCGTTTGGGAATCAATCCAAAACACCTTTAGACAAAATAGCATGGGGAGCTGAAAAAGATTTCTGACCATAACGGCAGAACATCGATGTTTAGAATCATAACATCGATGTTTAGCCAGTAAATTTGAATTATTGATCCAACGGTCACTAAAACATCGATGTTTACCAAGGGAACATCGATGTTTTGGAGGACTGCCAAAATAGTTTTAAAACCAATTGCATAAGAACATCGATGTCTAAAATTTGAACATCGATGTTTTGGAACACTGCCAACATTCTTTGAAAAATCCAATTGAAGGAACATCAATGTCTCAAAGTTGAACATCAATGTTTTGATGCTGCAAAACATTTTAAGTGCAACGGTCACAAGAACATCGATGTTTGGGATGTCAACATCGATGTTCTGAGCTACTGCCTCTTTTTGAAGAATTGTTTGAAGGCAGAAACATCGATGTTGAAAATATGAACATCGATGTTCATAGCTCAAAACTCATTTTTATGGTTGAAAGGTTGCTATTTGATGCATGACAAAAATTGATTTTGTTTTGAGCCAATAACTTGGATGAATTGAGTGTTTAACCTTGTACAATTTTGGTCCTAACTCTTCTTGCTCTTCTTGCTTGTCACTTCAATTCTTGTGCACTTTATTCTTTGATTGATTTCTTTTTGCTTCAAGTTTATCATCATTTTGAATTGGTTTGTCAATATCAAAACCTGTATGAGACAAGGAGGCATTAGTTCTAACAATTTCCCCCTTTTTTATAATGACAAACAAATAGGAGTATTTGCCAAGTTTATGAGTTCAAAATGAGGATCTAGTATATGTCAAGTTTTATGGATTAAAAGTGAGGTTAATTCCCCCTATGTTTTTCAAACTATGATCCCCCCTAACTTGATACATATACTTCTTTTTATTTTAATCTTGCATATACTTCTACTTATCTTCCCCCTTTTGGCATTAGCAAAAAGAAATTGGAAAAGACAATGGCAAATTGTGTATTCAAATTGAAGAGACATAAAAGAGATAACATGAGATAAGAGTTTAGAAAGAGGGGCTTGTGCTCCCATCATCATCATCATCGTGGTGCTGGCCGGCAATTTCTTCTTCCTCTTCTTCATCATCAGTTATAGCTTCTTCCTCTCTATCACCCTCCACATCCATTGGATCACCTTCCTCATTTTCATCAAAATCTTCATCATCATCATCACCTTCATCTTCAAAGTTATAGCCATGGAGTGTGGTGTGATATGGTGGAGGCTCATAGTTGACACGGGCAAAGTAAGACCTTAGGGAGTGACCTTGTCTTTGTACTTCCATGTCAATCCTCTGGATTGTTCGGCCCATACCAGTGATGCTCAATTGAAAGTTGTGGATGCAAGCCGTGATGGAATCAAGTGTGGCTCCAGAGGTTCGACGGCGAGAGGTGGCTGCTCCGGAACTTTCTGCTTGGGCAGCCCTTGGTGCTTCCTGGGTTTTTCTGGTTCTGAATGTGGTGTCACTGATTGCCCATATTTTGGAGTGAGGGACCTGTACGCTTACCCGGGCATCAACACCTGCATTTAGCAAAATTCGCAACACCAAGAAAGGGTATGGTAGTGGATGTGTGGTGGATGTGGATGCATAGTCAGACATGTGCATAAGCACGAATCGTGCCCAATTGATTTGTGCACGGTGAATGATGGCATGAAGCACTTTCATGTCTTCGATGGAGATGACAGTGTGATTCCCAGCTCTTGGCTTAATCACCCGGGTGAGGAGGTAGAGTATGACATGGTTCTCCGGGTTGATGGAGTGTATTGTGAGCCTCCAGGAACTGTGTCGGGCAATGGTCGTGAAGCCTAGTTCATTTAGAAACGGGGCTTCATGTGTCGTGAGCTATTGATCACCTCCATATGATGCAATATCCTCACCCTGAAATGGCAGACCAGCAAGTGTCCCGAATTCCTCCAACGTCATTGTGATGGACACTCCATTTACATTAGCGGACAAGGCATCACCTTCTCGTCGGAGAGTGGAGTAGAAAGCTCGGGTGAAGTCTGCACTGTATTAAGGGCTACTTCTGGTCACAAACTCCCATAATCCCGATGCTCGAAGATGTGCTTCAAGCTGTGTGTATTGCTTCTCTCTCGGGTAAATCGCTGGAAGAAACCGAGGAGTTGCAATGGAGCGCTTAGAGAAGAGACTCTGGAAGTTATGTAGCTCGGTTCTTGTAGAGAACCAAACAGAGGTGCCCTCCACAGCAAATTGAGGAGCTGAGCTTGACGAGCCTCCTCTTTTCTTGGGTTGTTGCTCCTTCATGAGAGATTTGCCTTAGGAGGACATTTTGCCACCTTCCATGCTTTGAGAAAGATAAGTAGGAGAATGATTTTTAGAGTAAGAGTAATGTGAGTGAACAAGATAGAGTGTGTAAATGAGAGAAGGAGGCATCATTTATATATAGAGGAGCCAAAATAGAGTTGTTGGAGTGTTGACATCAGCCTCCAACGACTATTTTTTTTTTGAAAATTAACGGTCAGACATCGATGTTAGGAAAGCAAACATCGATGTTTTACTCTCCAATGGCTATAATTTTTCAAAAAACATCGGGTAAACATCGATGTTCGTAAGTGAAACATCGATGTTTCAAACTTCTGGACGAAAATTTTTTTAAAAAATGCAACAGCTGAGCATCGATGTCTTGGCTGTGAACATCGATGTTTCAAAATACTGGAAAAGTGAAATACTTACTGAACATCGATGTTTTGATAGGAAACATCGATGTTCTGTGCATTCTGGCAGGGACTTGAGTGTGCACTAGATGGAACATCGATGTTAGCTCCTCAACATCGATGTTAGCTCCTTAACATCGATGTTTTCAGCTACTGGTGGAATTTAATATCAGCTGAAGGCCAATGAACATCGATGTTTTCAGCCTCTGACCTAATTTTGCCGCAAGCTGAATTGTTCAAACATCGATGTTTTTGGTGACCAACATCGATGTTGCTTGTTCTAGCAAGGCTTATTCCCCCTTTCTTTTGGCTTAAGTGAGGGGTACTTGCAAAACAACTTAGAATACACTCCGACACTCAAGTCAGTAAAAAATCAATACAATAAAACGATACAAAAATGCACAAATTAGATCAATGTTGAGTCAAGTATTCCTAGTTCATTTCGAATTCGGAAGAATGACTCTTTCTCTAAGGGTTTTGTGAAAATATCGGCTAGTTGAAATTTTGTGTCAACAAATTCAATAGCTACATCTCCCTTGAGAAAATAATCCCTAATGAAGTGATGTCTAATATCAATATGTTTAGTCCTTGAGTGTCGAATTGGATTCTTAGTTAGACTTATGGCACTAGTATTGTCACACCTAAGAGAAATGTGATTGACACTAAGACCATAATCCTCTAGTTGTTGTTTCATCCAAATGATTTGAGCACAACAACTACCAGCGGCGATGTATTCTGCTTCGGTGGTGGATAAAGCTACACTAGGTTGTTTCTTACTAAACCAAAAGACTAAGGAGCTGCCAAGTAAGTGACAAGTCCCACTAGTACTCTTGCGATCTAGTTTGCATCCTGCAAAGTCCGAATCAGAATAACCTATGAGTTGAAGTGTAGACCCTTTAGGATACCAAAGTCCAACATTGATTGTGCCTACAAGGTATTTCATGATTCTTTTTATTGCCTTAAGATGAGACTCTTTAGGGCATGATTGATACCTTGCGCATAGACAAACACTAAACATAATGTCTGGCCTACTTGCTGTCAAGTAAAGAAGGGATTCGATCATACCTCGATACCTTTTTACCTCAACTTCCTTACCTTTCTCATCCTTTTCTAGATGTTCGGAAGTGCTCATTGGTGTAGTCATTTCCTTTGATCCGTCCTTCTCATACTTTGATTGTGAGATGAATGTGCCTTCCTTCATTTGTTTGACTTGTAGGCCCAAAAAGGAGGTCAATTCTCCCATCATGGACATCTCAAATTCACTGGTCATCATAGCAGAGAATTCCTTGCACAAGGGTATGTTAGTAGCACCGAAAATGATGTCATCTACATAAATTTGTACTAGTAGGATGTTATTGTTTTTACTTTTAATGAAGAGTGTAGTATCAACTTTCCCCCTTTTGAACCCATTGTCCAAAAGAAATTTGCTTAAACGTTCATACCAAGCTCGGGGAGCTTGCTTAAGACCGTTGATAACATCTAAATGTTAGTATTTTTATGATGGTTTTGAATGGCTTTTACTATGTATTCTTGGTCGATTATGTGTATAATCTTTACATTATTGTGTGTTTTCATGCATTGTTTCAATTAGTACTTAAATTTTGCTGATTAAGTGTTTTTATCAGGAATTTATCGTTTTTATTGAAGAATGGAAGCTTTTTAGCCAAGTTTGGAAACCAGGCCTAACTAGGAAACTTTCTGCAGTGAGCACAGCTGACTATTTTGATGATTTCGGGAGTTCTAGGGATTTAAATTAAGTGAGATCAATTAGGATCTAAATATTTTATTAGGGCCCTCTACTGTGTGCGTCGAGCTCGGTCCCGTCTGATCAGACAACCAGGGCATAAGCCCAAATACAATCAGGGCCCAAGCCCAAATATCATCATAGAGAGAGACAGACAGACAGAGAGAAAGAGGGAGGTAGAAAGGGGGAGATAGAAAGAGGGAGGTAGAACCGGTCATCACAGACCCATATGCTAAACCGCATATACCATGCTATCCCGCATGAAATCCCGAGGGGTATCACTTCCCGCTCGAACCAACCGGTCAACAGCCCCACAGTAGAATTATTATAGTTTGTTATTCTCAATTATGCTTAACGAGTTTTGCCATACGTTATTGTCAAACAGGGTTGTGTGGATTTAATATCTTATTCTCAAATCCGGGCCTCCAGCCCACAGTCCACCACACAAACCACAAAACCATATGTCACGTTATTTAACACACAAAACAAGTCATGCTCGACAGGCATATTAAATCACACTGGTACACAGTTCACATAATCATGCACACTGCATCAAAGGTATCATAAAAAAGATACAAGATGTAAGCAAGAACATCCACAAGCAGGCAAGCTGCATACAACATTCAAGGCCAAACATATAATACCACTTTAAATACCAAGACAATGAACCGAGCATTGTAGGCAGTAATGCATACAAAGGTTTATAAGTCCTCACCTGGACTGAAAGGATCGCTTTGAAAGCTAGAGCTTCGTCCTGCACCAGACCATGTCGTTCCTATCCTATTACTAGTGCCTAAATAAATATATACACGTATATCAGCAGACACGTAAAGAGGCGCAAGCACGAAGAACACAAGACTACATATTCCATGATAGTGACCCCTATCTCGAGACATACGAAAGCCCGGGGTCCAAGTCTAATTAAGTTTATAAAACTCATTTGTAAATACAATTCCATCAAAACTCAAATTCATTTAGCCTTTGTCGAGAGCCCAACGCATGAGCCCATCACCCCAATATAAACATTTTGGTACTCAAACCTATATATATAGTATGGTTCCAGAGCGTAAACAGAAAGTTTGAGCCAAGCCGAAATAATATTTTGTTGATAAAACCCAATCGTCATGTGCCTCACATCAAACCCAAAAGCATTGGTTGTACAGTCTATAAAAACCTCCCTAGATAGATTATTAACGACTGAAAAACATTCTCCAATAATTATCCATTATAACAAGATCCATTTCTCAACCGGTTCATGCTAACAATCCGTCCAGAGTTCAACTGAAAGCCACAAATTCCACTAACAAATATAGAACTTTGTCCACCTTGGTTATTTACAATTTAAATTCTGAACCAGACCCAAAACCTCATTAAAAATCCGGAAACCATTTTTAAAACAATCCACCGGTTCAGCTTATTGAAATGCTCAAGAATGCTGCTTATTATGCCACTAAGTGTCTATATACAATACAACAACCAATACCCAAATTAAATCCCAGCAAGCACTTTATGCCTTGCAACTCTCAACTACATATTTCACCCGAAAATCAAAACCTGCAGAATCTAAAGAAAGAAAAAAAAGCGATTTATGGTCGCTAGAACCTTACTAGAATTTAACTAACACTGCCCCCATACAAGACCAGCAGCAACTCCATTCAAACAATACAAGAGACGCAGAATCCTTACCCGTTAAAGGGCTCGGCTCGAACACAAAAACAGAACGTCGGACTCTGTCCACTGGAAAGAAAGCACGATCATACCCGGGTCGAGTATAGCGTGTAACCCGACAGCCCAAACTCAGGCCTGCAACCTTGCTGCCCGGAGCAACCAGCACGCACGCACCGAACCCACCACCGAACACCGTCCACTCGTCGTCAACAGCCCAACCAACACGCAGAACAACATCCCGATTAGGCCAAAAACCAGAATTCGGCCAAAACGAAGACAAAAGAAAAGGAAGAGGGAAGAGTTGGCACTTACCGACCAGAAGCGACGATGGCGGCGTGAGCACGACTGCTCGAAACTTGGTGGCGGCGGCGAACTCAGGTCCACCTCGTCGCAAACCACCCCGCACCCATCCTCCATTCCGCGTCCCTAAGAAGCCGGCTGCAACTGTGGCGGTCCGAAGGGGAGAGAAAGAACACAGTGGCAGCAAGGTCGAGATGGGTCAGGGAAGAGAAGAAATTAAAGAGAAAAGAAAAGTAAAGAAATAAGGGCAAGAGGGGAAGATATGTGAATCAGTTTTTTAGGTAATCGTTGAGGGGACTTTCGGGAGAGAGGGGAGGAAGAACTGGGTGGAAATCATGGGAGAGAGGTGACGCAACGACGGAAAAGAAAAGAGAAGGAGAGAGAAAAAAAACAAAATGAAAGGAAAGAAAAGAAGAAGGATTAGGGTTGCCGGCCTTGACCAAAACGACGTCGTTTTGTTTCAAGGCGCGGTCAACTCTTCCCATGGTCAACGCGCGCATAGGGTTTTAGGTTTTGTTATTATTATTTTTTTTTCCTTTTAATCCAAAACGACATAGTTTCGGCTAAAACTACCATAAACTCTATATTTTGCCCCGGAACTCCAATTTTCCCGAACAAACCGAATAACGATAAACTCTAAAAGTAAAAATAACATTCTCAAAGAGAATAAATTAATTATAACAATATTTTCTTAACCAAAGACTCCCGGAAATTCCGCAAGGGCAAAAGTGGAAATTAGATACCAAAAATTTTGAAAATTCCGTAAAAATCAATTAACGAAAAATCGGGGCGTTACAGTTTGAAATTTCTATGGGATTTTCGAAATTTTTAAAATTTTATTCCAATTTTACCCTCGAGGCATTACTGGGCTTTTTGGTCAAGAAAAATTATATATTTTCATGGTAATAAGAAAATTATTCTGGTATTATCCAATTTTATCCAAAATGTAATTAAATTATTCTTTTAGGTTGTATAAAGTTGAGTTTTAGTAGGAAACACAATGTTGGGTGAAGTTTTGCTTAAAACCATGTAGTTTTGGTTGTACCAAAACATAAAACACACAATATGTCGAGTTTTGACCTGGGGGTTAACTAGGGGAGGGGTTGTGGATGGAGTGACGCTGTTTTGATTCAAAACTACGTAGTTTTGGTTTTAGTGTAAACCCTAACCTAGAACCTGAGTATATAAGCATCTTTTTCCCTCTCTCTCCTCTCTTTTTCTTTTCTCTTCTCTCCCGTTTTTTTTTCTTTCTTCTCTCTTCCACTTTCCTTTCCCCTTCCCTGAACAAACCACCAAACGGCTGCCACCATTAGGGAGAAGACGAGAGGCTCAGCATAGGAAGAAGCAAGGGTCAACTCAGTCTTGCATGTGCATAAATCGTGCTGCAGAGGTGGAGGTCGCGATACTGCTCCGGTAAGACGCCGGGTAGTGTGACCCTTCCTTTTTCCTCTTACCTTCCTTGTCCTTTTTTTTGCCCATGCCACTTTTATGATTAATGTATAATCGGATTCTTTTTGGATTGAATGGCACGGGATTGGTGTTGAGTTGTTGTTGGTGGGTGCGAATGGGTTGGCCTTGGATTTGGTCTCGGGATTCAAGATATTGGTGGCTCATAGGATTCATTACTCGGTAAGCTCTTAAGATTTTGAACTGGGTTGATTGTGGTGTCAACAAATTTAGTACTATATAATAACAACGGTTCGTCTTATATATATATTGATATGTAAATACGTTAGTATAAACTTTTCACAAGACGTGTTTATCTTGCTGTTTGTGAATCGGTCACTAATTAATAAAACATGCCTATTTGTCTTGACCATGTTAATTGGACAGAACACATGTGTTTGCCACTTACGGTCATTTTGACAAAATAATTCTTTGGGAAGCAATATTGACGTTGTGTAAATTGTGCCAAGGTGGACAAAGTTCTATATTTGTTAGTGGAATTTGTGGCTTTCAGTTGAACTCTGGACGGATTGTTAGCATGAACCGGTTGAGAAATGGATCTTGTTATAATGGATAATTATTGGAGAATGTTTTTGAGTAGTTAATAATCTATCTATGGAGGTTTTTATGGACTGTACAACCAATACTTTTGGGTTTGATGTGAGGCACATGACGATTGGGTTTTATCAATAAAATATTATTTCGGCTTGGCTCAAACTTTCTGTTTACGCTCTGGAACCATACTATATATATAGGTTTGAGTACCAAAATGTTTATATTGGGGTGATGGGCTCATGCGTTGGGCTATCGACAAAGGCTAAATGAATTTGAGTTTTGATGGAATTGTATTTACAAATGAGTTTTATAAACTTAATTAGACTTGGACCCCGAGCTTTCGTATGTCTCGAGATAGGGGTCACTATCATGGAATATGTAGTCTTGTGTTCTTCGTGCTTGCGCCTCTTTACGTGTCTGCTGATATACGTGTATATATTTATTTAGGCACCAATCCAGTAATAGCATAGGAACGACATGGTCTGGTGCAGGACGAAGCTCTAGCTTTCAAAGCGATCCTTTCAGTCCAGGTGAGGACTTATAAACCTTTGTATGCATTACTGCCTACAATGCTCGGTTCATTGTCTTGGTATTTAAAGTGGTATTATATGTTTGGCCTTGAATGTTGTATGCATGCTTGCCTGCTTGTGGATGTTCTTGCTTACATCTTGTATCTTTTTTATGATACCTTTGATGCAGTGTGCATGATTATGTGAACTGTGTACCAATGTGATTTAATATGCCTGTCGAGCATGACTTGTTTTGTGTGTTAAATAACGTGATATATGGTTTTGTGGTTTGTGTGGTGGACTGTGGGCTAGAGGCCCGGATTTGAGAATAAGATATTAAATCTACACAACCCTGTTTGACAATAACGTATGGCAAAACTCGTTAAGCATAATTGAGAATAACAAACTATAATAATTCTACTGTGGGGCTATTGACCGGTTGGTTCGAGCGGGAAGTGATACCCCTCGGGATTTCATGCGGGATAGCATGGTATATGCGGTTTAGCATATGGGTCTGTGATGACCGGTTCTACCTCCCTCTTTCTATCTCCCCCTTTCTACCTCTCTCTTTCTCTCTGTCTGTCTCTCTCTCTCTATGATGATATTTGGGCTTGGGCCCTGATTGTATTTGGGCTTATGCCCTGGTTGTCTGATCAGACGGGACCGAGCTCGACGCACACAGTGGAGGGCCCTAATAAAACATTCAACTCTGATAACAATAAAATACAATGATAATTAAGTGATTAAAGATCAGTGTTGCTATGAAGTCTGATGATGACTTGTATTGTTCATTTTGACTTGTTTGTGCATTGTGGTAGTTGTTGCCTGATGCCGGTGTATTTGTGGTTGATTTGTATTTATATACACTGGTTTATTTGTTTGCGGTGAGATAGTGGTTGGTCTCACCCCCTCACAGTCTTTTACAGGTTAACTGCTCATTGAGCAGTGGTGCATATTAGTAGGTGGCGGTGCTTTCCTCCTCGGGTCGGATCCATAGGGTTCGTTGCATGCATGTTGCTATGTATTTTTTTCTTCCGCTGCGTACTTGAATCCATTGTATTATTTATTATTTGATTAAATGTCGATCATGTTGTTGATGATTCTCGTGTCCCGGGAATGATAAGGGCAATTTAGTCATTTTATATTTAAATTCTATTTTATATTAATAAATTAGGACACGGGCGTTTCAATTACTGTAGCAAAACAACATCGTTTTAAGTGAGAAAACGACGTCGTTTCATGCCACGTCGGACACAGGTGGCTTAGTGGGGCCCACTTCACTCAAAGCCAATCCTCTAAAATGACGTCGTTTTGCTACAGTAACACACGCAAATACCCCAGGCAGCCTCCACGTCAGCAGGTGCCTGACCAGGGGTATACGTTTGGCCTGCCCATGCAATCTCGGGGTATATGCCCGGCCAAAAAAAATGTCGGGGTACCAAATTGGCCAAACCACTAAACATAGGGGCCCAAAAAACCCAAAAACCCATTGTTTTGTGCTTAATGAGTTCAGCATTGATGCTAGGCTATGCGAGAGCTAGGTAGTAATCTTTGCTGAGTATTTGATTCAACATGCAAGAGCTGAGGATTAAGATATTAGAAACAATTGCCCACAATCACACATCAACATAGATATCGACTCCATGCATAATAAACCTAGATAGTAATTGTGTGAACCCCGATTTCCTAGAATGCTTTAGACATTGATAGAACTTCACTTTAGATTAAGTTTGCAATTTTATTTCTTTTCCTTCTAGCCTAGTCGACATCACCCTACACCACCTTTTATTTGATTTGCCTAGATAAGCGTAAGTTGTGACATTAGGTAGTACTTATTTCCCTTGTTCTGTGGATCGACCTTGATTAGACTACTACACTACATAGTACACTGTGCGCTTGCAGTTAATAATCGTTGCGTTTACTCGTGAGTTATTTGTGTGTCGTGTTGTGAATTGATCAAGAATTATAAATTTGAAAAAGTCATACGTAAATAAAACGCATCAAGCTTTGCCGTTGCCAGGGAACAAACAGTTTTAATACTATTGAGATTGTAACTAGATTACTTTAGGTTTTATTTTTCGCATTAGTTTCTTTTTATTTCTTTTTATTTTATTTAATCAATTTTTGTTTTTCTTTTTTGTATAGTGTTGTCGATTTTGGTTGATGCCCAACACAGCATCGAGTCCAATTCCTGAGATCAATCCGGAGATCGAGAGAACGTTACACAAGCAACTACGCGCGAACAAGCGAAAGCAGAAGCAAGTCGTAGAGCCTGTGGAGTTTCTTCAGGACACTGAAATAAAAGAGAAAGCAGAAGTTGTAGCAGATAATTTCGAGATAGTCATCATGCCAGAAGAAGGAAACAAGACATTGGGTGACTACGCAACACCGAGTTTGGATATCGTGCAGTCGAGCATTGCAAGGCCAGCGATCAATGCCAACAATTTCGAACTGAAGACAGCACTCATTCACTTGGTGAAACAGGAACAATTTGGAGGCTTGGATAATGAGGACCCAAATCAACATCTACAGACATTTACGGAGATTTGTGATTTGATCAAGATCAATGGGGCGACTGATGATGCAATTCGACTTCGTTTGTTTCCGTTTTCTTTGCAAGGCAAGGCTAAGAAGTGGTTGAAGTTAGGAGCAGCTGGAACATACAGGACATGGGAGGAGCTTTCAAAGGCTTTTCTTGCCAAATACTATCCACCAGATAAAGCAGCACATATCCGGAGCAAGATTACATCATTCACTCAATTCGATGGAGAAAGTTTTTGTGAAGCATGGGAACGTTACAAGGATCTTATTCAAGGATGCCCACAACATGGATTACCCGAATGGCTTGTAATTCAATCGTTCTTTAATGGTTTAAATGAGCCTTTGCACATGAGTTTGGACGCAGCTTCAGGAGGGGCATTCATGGCACAAGCACCCGATGTGGTGTATCAGAAGTTGGAGACGATACCGAGTAATAGTTACCAGAGCTCTTCACGATCAAACAACAAGCGAGTAGCTGGAACTCTGGAAGTGGAGACAGTGACAATGCTTAATTCGAAGTTAGATTCTTTGAGTCAGCTGGTAAAATCATGTGTTGCTGCTGTTATGCCGAGTTTAATTTGTGATAAATGTGTAGGTGCTGGACACAATTCAATGAATTGTCCAACCGGAGACGAGTTGACGATTGAGCAGATGAACTACATTCATCAACGCCAACAACAACGAGGACCCTACACCAACACATACAATCCGGAATAGAGGAATCATCCTAATTTCTCATGGAGGGAGACCAACCCAAACCAGCAAGCTGGTTTTCAAAGGAACGATTATGGGCAGAAGAGTTCAACCATGCAAATTCTGAAGAATCAAGACATGGATCTTACATCTATGATGAAAGACATAATGGAAACTCAACGTATGCAAACGGAGATGATGCAAGGATTCAACAATCAGATGGCGAATTTGGAGATTCACTCGAAGATGCTTGAGCTGTAACTTGCGCAGCAAGCAGAGCAGATTATTAGGACACAAGGAAACCTACCGGGACAGCCCACAGTTAATCTGAGAGAGCAAGTCAAGGCTGTTGCACTTAGAAGTGGAAAGCAGTTAGATGATCCCTATCCACCTAAAGAAGATGAAGCTGACACCATCATTAAGTAAGAAGAAGAAGATGAGCAACCGAAAGCGGAAAAGTAGTTAGCTGAAAGGGGAGCAGAGGAAAAGAAGCAAGAGCAAGAGAAGTGGATTCCCAAGTGGAAGCCAACGAAGCAGAAAAGAGAGCAACCGAAGGAGATATGGCCTAAAGTCAAAGCTTATGAACCACCGGTTCCATTCCCTCAGTGACTTCAGCAGGACAAAAATGACGAACAATTCAGGAGATTTCTTGAACATTTAAAGAAATTGCATATTAATGTTCGATTTACTGGAGTAATTTCTCAAATGCCTGCTTATGCTAAATTTCTCAAGGAAATTCTTTCCAGGAAAAGGAAGCTAGAAGATTACGAGACAGTGGCTTTGACGGAGGAGTGCAGTGCAATCCTGCAGAACAAGCTGCTGCCAAAACTGAAGGACCCTGGAAGTTTCTCTATTCCTTGCAATATTGGTTCTATGTGCATTGAGTGAGCTTTATGTGATTTGGGAGCCAGTGTTAGTCTTATTCCGAAGCGAATTGCTGAGAAGCTAGACATTGGAGATATGAAACCGACTACCATCTCTCTTCAGCTTGCGGATCGATCTGTCAAATATCCAGTGGCGGTATTGGAGGATATTCCAATCAAGGTTGGAAAGTTCTTTGTACCAGTCGATTTTGTGGTGCTCGATATGGAGATTAATTTTAAAATGCCGATTATTCTTGGGAGGCTGTTCTTAGCTACTGTTGGAGCTCAAATTGATGTTCGTGATGGAAAGCTTACTTTGAGGATTAGGAATGAGAAAATCGAGTTCATTGTCTTTCGTGCTACCGAAGGACCACTTGAAGAAGACAGTTGTTTTCGAGTTGATTTTGTTGATGATGCCGTGAAGGAAGTGAGCAAAGTAGCGAGTAGTGATGATCCACTCTTGAATTGCTTGGTGACAAGTGGCACTACTGAAGATGAAGACTTGGAGATTGCACAAAGTGCAGAAATTTTGCTATCCACGCCACCATTGGATACGACCGAAGACAAGAGCTATGAGATGATTGGAGAAGAAAAGAAAGATGATGTTCGGAGCACGCCAAAGGTAGAGCTGAAACAATTACCATCTAAGCTATGGTATGCATTCTTAGGTCCCGACTCTACATATCCTGTTATTATCAATGCCGAGTTGAGTAAAGTAGAGGAGGAGATGCTACTTGATGTGCTTAGAAAGCATAGAAAAGCTATTGGATATTCTGTTGAGGACTTGAAGGGAATTAGTCCTACATTCTGCATGCATCGAATTTTGCTTGAGGAAGGTAGCAAACCAAGCATTGAAAGTCAAACGAGGCTTAATGAGAATGTGAAGGAAGTTGTGAAAAAGGAGATTCTTAAGCTTCTTGATGCAGGGATTATTTATCTGATTTCTGACAGTGAATGGGTAGCCCCAGTTCACGTGGTACCGAAGAAAGGAGGAATGACAGTGGTCAAGAACAAGGATGATGAGTTGATTCCTATGAGGACTGTTACAGGATGGAGAATATGTATTGATTATAGGAAGCTGAACAGTGCTACGCTCAAGGATCACTTTCCATTGCCGTTTATCGATCAAATGCTTGAGCGACTGGCTAAGTATTCTTATTATTGCTATTTGTACGGATATTCGGGATTCTTTCAGATACCTATTCACCCGAATGATCAAGAGAAGACGACTTTCACTTGTCCGTATTGAACTTTTGCTTATCGACGGATGCCTTTTGGGCTGTGCAACGCACCAGCCACTTTTCAGAGATGCATGATGGCGATTTTCTCTGACTACATAGAGAAGATTATGGAGGTTTTCATGGATGACTTTTCCATCTACGGGAAGACATTTGAGGATTGTTTATCTAACCTATCGAAGGTACTTACAAGATGTGAGGAGACTAATTTGGTACTTAATTGGGGAAAATGCCATTTTATGGTACAAGAAGGAATTGTTCTTGGACACTTAGTTTCCGAACGTGGGATTGAAGTAGACAAAGCCAAGATAGATGTGATAGAGACCTTACCTCCACCGAATTCAGTCAAGGCGATTCGCAGTTTTCTTGGACATGCCGGATTTTACAGAAGATTCATTAAGGATTTCTCAAAGGTAGCCAAACCTCTTACTAATCTCTTGAATAAAGATGTGCCTTTTGTCTTTGATGAACACTGTATGGAAGCATACGACAAGCTCAAGAAGGAGCTGATTTCGGCACCCATCATTCAACCCCTTGATTATTCACTTCCGTTCGAGATAATGTGTGATGCAAGCAACTATGCTGTAGGCGCAGTCTTAGGACAATGCCGAGATGGGAAGATGCACGCCATTTATTATGCAAGCAAGACTCTAGATGATGCTCAAGTTAATTATGCAACTACGGAGAAGGAGTTATTAGCAGTTGTATTCGCAATTGACAAGTTCAGGAGTTACCTCTTGGGTTCCAAGGTGATTGTTCACACGAACCATGCTGCATTAATGTATTTGCTCCAGAAGAAAGATGCGAAACCACAACTTCTTCGATGGATTCTTATGTTGCAAGAATTCAACCTAGAGATCAAGGACAAGAAAGGTACGGAGAATTTAGTTGCTAATCATTTACCAAGATTGCAATTGGAGAGAGACAAAAAGCAAGAAGAGGAGAAGCCGATCAATGACACACTGCCGGACGATTACCTCGCCATGGTCAATGCGATTTCCACAAAGAAACCTCCTTGGTTTGCCGAGTTCATTGATTATCTATATCGCATGGGATACATTCCGAAGGATGAGAGCAATCATGATTATGTCCAGTACCAAGGCGATTTTCAAGGGAGGCGATTCACTGAGAAGCTCCACGATCCACCATAACCAACCTCCGAATTGGTCCAGCTAAGAAGAAAATAAAGAAGCACTGTGTTGGATGCAATCCACAATTTAAGGTAGTCTAGGTGTTTTGAGTCTTTTATTTTTATTAATTTCTGTTTTTGAGTCTATGCAGATTGCAAGAAGAAGGAATTTTTCGAGGAGAAATCAACCATATTGGAAGGGTCAAGACGAATTCTTCATCAAATTAATCAAAGAAGCTTTTCTCAAACTCAAACTTTTACCTTTCAACGTAATTTGTGTGATGATTTGCTTGAGTGCTTTGTTGGACTTCATTTGTTTTGATGCATTCATATACATTTAGCACATACCCTTAGGGATAGGACTGTTAGTGTAATATGCCTAAAGCCAATCAACGGATGATTGTTTGTAATCATGTATACACATTAAGGTTATTCCAATAAATATCGTTTATGAGATAAACGCTTGCACATATTTATAACCCTAGAATATTTCATATTCTTAAATGTCCCTAGTCGATTATTATTATGGATGGGATGTAATAATAAATTAAGACTAGCGTATGGTGAGAATTTATATGTGATATGAATTCTACATACGGGTACAAGTTAGAGAACTTGTGGACTGGACCGACCCACATAAGAACGCTACATGGAACGTTATATGTTTGTCAATAGCGGTTCTTATATGTATTGTCCTTAGACCTGAGATCATCAAGGTTCCCAACATATGAGTCGTATACTTTGATATTACTCTTGGCTATTTCGTAAATGAGTAGACCTTAGTGTAATCATTGGGTATATGATAAATGTGTAGTGGGTTTTGTGTGATCCAGAGGGGATTCGTCCAACCCATATAACGGGTATATTATCGGATGGTTTCTTGATAGAGTTGAACCATAAATGCATGGCCATGCTCGGATTATGATATGGTGATATCATAGGCATCCGTTTTACGCGGTTAACTCGAGGATCAAGAAACCGAGATTGAACATATGCGAGATTGACATATTCCATGTCTCGTGTTTAATCTTGATAATGGGACGAAGGGACGATGACATGTTTGCGAGGCATATGAATCAGTACTGATCTTGTCGTTCGGGTAGCAATGATGTGTTGCNCGGATGCCTTTTGGGCTGTGCAACGCACCAGCCACTTTTCAGAGATGCATGATGGCGATTTTCTCTGACTACATAGAGAAGATTATGGAGGTTTTCATGGATGACTTTTCCATCTACGGGAAGACATTTGAGGATTGTTTATCTAACCTATCGAAGGTACTTACAAGATGTGAGGAGACTAATTTGGTACTTAATTGGGAAAAATGCCATTTTATGGTACAAGAAGGAATTGTTCTTGGACACTTAGTTTCCGAACGTGGGATTGAAGTAGACAAAGCCAAGATAGATGTGATAGAGACCTTACCTCCACCGAATTCAGTCAAGGCGATTCGCAGTTTTCTTGGACATGCCGGATTTTACAGAAGATTCATTAAGGATTTCTCAAAGGTAGCCAAACCTCTTACTAATCTCTTGAATAAAGATGTGCCTTTTGTCTTTGATGAACACTGTATGGAAGCATTCGACAAGCTCAAGAAGGAGCTGATTTCGGCACCCATCATTCAACCCCTTGATTATTCACTTCCGTTCGAGATAATGTGTGATGCAAGCAACTATGCTGTAGGCGCAGTCTTAGGACAATGCCGAGATGGGAAGATGCACGCCATTTATTATGCAAGCAAGACTCTAGATGATGCTCAAGTTAATTATGCAACTACGGAGAAGGAGTTATTAGCAGTTGTATTCGCAATTGACAAGTTCAGGAGTTACCTCTTGGGTTCCAAGGTGATTGTTCACACGAACCATGCTGCATTAATGTATTTGCTCCAGAAGAAAGATGCGAAACCACAACTTCTTCGATGGATTCTTATGTTGCAAGAATTCGACCTAGAGATCAAGGACAAGAAAGGTACGGAGAATTTAGTTGCTAATCATTTACCAAGATTGCAATTGGAGAGAGACAAAAAGCAAGAAGAACCTCAACCGAACCAGGTATGTTTTTCTATAACTTGGTTTACTCTGTTTCACATGGATCCTCCATGAGTACCGGGTTTTCCGCTGCGTATTTAGCTGCATTTGATTGTCAAATTGCATGACCCGGTTACTCACAGTGGTAGCGGAGCCTCCTTTGAAACGCTAAACCGAATTATGTGTTCATATGTTATATGTGATATAGTATGAACATGCTAGTATATGTGATATGCTAGAATTCATTTTGTATATGTGATATGCTAAATGATTTTTGTACATATTGATGTAGTGTTTTTGTTAAAAATGTTTTGACAACAAGCACCTGATTAGAATGAGATACCAATCAAGATATTCATGGCAGTAAGTCGAAGAGTTCTGTAACGTCCCGGCTTGTCGACTGTCACTACATACCAACACGGGACCTTTCCAACATGCTTTGTCCTCACTCGCACGTTTCCGGGGAAAACTTCCCAGGAGGTCACCCATCCTAGAATTGCTCCAAGTCAAGCACGTTTAACTTTGGAGTTATTCTAGAATGAGCAACGAAAAGGTAGGTGCACCTTGTTGATATAGTTAGTACCCATCAAACCGTTTAAGCTACTCTCAATTGTACAGTCCCATACCTGTACAACCTCGAAATCACTCTAACTGTGCAGCCCCATCCCTACACAGTCTCAGGATCTCTCCTATTCCGGTGTGGATAGGTTCATTCCCGTGCCCCTCCGTCTAGAAGCCTGCCAGAAGCCGCTCCTTGTCCATGCTCATCCCGGCACCGGCGTACACTTCCAGCGCTCATAGACCCCGGGGTGTCACAGGCCCACCAGCTTCCGCTAGGTTCGTCCCCGAACCCTACACCGTACTAGAGGAGTCCTGGAGCTCCGCTACCAACTGTAATGTCCTGGCTTGTCGACTGTCACTACAGACCAACACGGGACCTTTCCAACATGCTTTGTCCTCACTCGCACGTTTCCGGGGAAAACTTCCCAGGAGGTCACCCATCCTAGAATTGCTCCAAGTCAAGCACGTTTAACTTTGGAGTTTTTCTAGAATGAGCACCGAAAAGGTAGGTGCACCTTGTTGATATAGTTAGTACCCATCA
>JAKUCV010007282.1:57396-82386 GCA_028386065.3 Turnera subulata
ACTTGTTAGGTCTTATACATAGTGATGTATGCGGACCTATGTCGACACAAGCTAGAGGTGGATTTCAATACTTCATTACCTTTACTGACGATTTCAGTAGGTATGGCTATGTGTATCTAATGAGACACAAGTCAGAATCCTTTGAAAAGTTCAAAGAATTCAAGAATGAAGTACAGAATCAACTCGACAAGAGCATTAAAATGCTTCGATCAGATCGAGGAGCTGAATACTTAGGCCGAGATTTCCTTGATCATCTAAAGGAGTGTTGTATAGTATCACAACTTACTCCACCGGGTATGCCTCAATGGTATGGTGTGTCCGAAAGGAGGAATAGAACCTTATTGGACATGGTTCGTTCGATGATGAGTCAAGCTGACCTTCCTTCTTCATTTTGGGGACATGCATTATTGAGTGCTGCATTTACACTTAACCGTGTTCCATCAAAATCGGTTGAAAAGACACCATATGAGATATGGACTGGGAAGCGTCCCAATTTGTTTTTCATGGGGATATGGGGTTGAAAGGCTTACGTGAGACGTAAAGCATCAGATAAACTCGGCCCTAAATCCGATAAATGCCTCTTTGTAGGATACCCTAAGGAAACTAAAGGGTATTATTTCTACAATCCCACCGAGAACAAATTGTTTGTTGCTGGGACTGCTATTTTTCTAGAAAGAGAATTTATTTCTAGAAGAATCAGTGGGAGGAAAATAGAACTCGAAGAAGTTCGAGGCATAGAGGCTGAGAAGGAACAAGCACAGGAACCACAAGATGTTGTGGGTGAAAAACCTGTGCCTATAACATATGGACTATGTAGGTCTGATAGGACTCGGCATGAGCCTAAGAGATATGGATTTCTTATGACTCATAGTGGAGACGTGATGCTCAAAGAAGAGGATGAGCCCACTTCCTATCAGCAGGCTATTACGGGTCCAGAATCTAAGAAGTGGCTAGAAGCCATGAATTCGGAGATAGAATCCATGTATGAAAAAACAAGGTATGGACCTTGGTTGATCCACCTGAAAGGGTAAAACCTGTTGGGTGCAAGTGGGTCTTTAAGAAAAAGACCGACATGGATGGTAATGTGATTACCTTTAAAGGGCGATTGGTTGCGAAAGGTTTCAAACAAGTTCATGGTATTGACTATGATGAAACTTTCTCACCAGTTGCCATGGTTAAATCCATCCGAATTCTATTGGCTATAGCAGCATACCATGATTATGAGATATGGCAAATGGATGTCAAAACCACTTTCCTTAATGGAAATCTTTTAGAGGATGTGTACATGACACAACCTGAAGGTTTTGTCGATCCAGAGAATACTAATATGGTATGCAAGTTGCAGAGATCCATTTGTGGATTGAAGCAAGCTTCTAGGAGTTAGAATCTTCGTTTTAATGATGTGATCAAAGAGTTTGGTTTCAATAAGAATCAAAATGAACCATGTGTTTACAAAAAGGTTAGTGGGAGCACTATTGTTTTCTTGTTGTTGTATGTTGACGACATCCTACTCATTGGGAATGACATTCTGACACTACAGTCTGTAAAGGCTTGGTTAGAAAAAATTTCTCGATGAAGGACTTAGGAGAAGCTGCCTAAGTGTTGGGTATAAAGATCTATAGAGATAGATCCAAAAGGCTTCTCGGGCTAAGTCAGAGTACATATATTGACAAGGTGCTAAAGAGGTTTAGCATGCAAGATCCCAAGAAAGGATTCTTACCCTTGTCACATGGCATATCTCTCTCAAGGAATCAATGTCCTAGTACATCTAAGGAGAGAGAGTGGATGAGTAAGATTCCTTATGCTTCTGCAATAGGATCTATCATGTATGCCATGCCATGTGCTCGACCGGATGTCGCTTATGCTTTGAGTGTCACAAGCAGATACCAATCTGATCCCGGTGAGAGTCACTGGATAGTGGTTAAGAACTTCCTTAAGTACTTGAGAAGGACGAAGGATGCATTCCTGGTTTATGGAAGCGCTGATGAGCTTGTTGTAAAGGGTTACACAGATGATAGCTTCCAAACCGATAGGGATGACTTTAGATCGCAGTCAGGTTATGTGTTTTTGTCTTGGAGGTGGAACTGTATGCTGGAAAAGTTCTAAGCAGGGAACAGTTATTGACTCTACAACTGTGGTTGTGCAAAGTTCCTTCTGAGAACAACATAACAGACCTGTTGACTAAGTCTCTCACACAGCGGAAGCATGATGGTCATGCTGCATTCATTGGTATTAGATACATGTATGATTGGCTTTAGTGCAAGTGGGAGATTGTTAGTGTAATATGCCCAAAAGCCAATCATTGGATGATTGTTTGTAGTCATGTATACACATTAAGGTTATTCCAATAAATATCGTTTATGAGATAAATGCTTGCACATATTTATAACCCTAGAATATTTCATATTCTTAAATGTCCCTAGTCGATTATTATTATGGATGGGTTGTAATAATAAATTAAGACTAGCGTATGTTGAGAATTTATATGTGATATGAATTCTACATACGGGTACAAGTTAGAGAACTTGTGGACTGGACCGACCCACATAAGAACGCTACATGGAACGTTATATGATTGTCATTAGCGGTTCTTATATGTATTGTCCTTAGACCTGTGATCATCAAGGTTCCCAACATATGAGTCGTATACTTTGATATTACTCTTGGCTATTTCGTAAATGAGTAGACTTAGTGTAATCATTGGGTATATGATAAATGTGTAGTGGGTTTTGTATGATCCAGAGGGGATTCGTCCAACCCATATAACGGGTATATTATCGGATGGTTTCTTGATAGAGTTGAACTGTAAATGCACGGCCGTGCTCGGATTATGATATGTTGATATCATTGGTATCCGTTTTACACAGTTAACTCGAGGATCAAGAAACCGAGATTAAACATATACGAGATTGACATATTCCATGTCTCGGTTTAATCTTGATAATGGGACGAAGGGACGATGACATGTTTCCGAGGCATATTGAATCAGTACTGATCTTGTCGTTCGGGTAGCAATGATGTGTTGCTAGATGCCGCTCTTTGCTTATAATTGTAAATGAGTTTACAATTATTGCCGGACGTTACAAGTGCCTACAGGGTCACACACTTAGAATCGTTGATTCGAGCAGGTGGTTGAACTGTGGTTGGTCCATGGTTCGACCAGGTATGGTTGGACCGTGGTTGGACCAGGGTCGTTCTGGGCTGGTTTGATTCAATAATTGTCAGAATTATTGAGCCAAACCTGATGGCATGTGATGTGTAATCCCATTAGTGCATAGTGGAGACATGATTAGACTAGATAGTGGTGGAATCTTAATCATGTTGGGTGGACCATTATGTTGGTCATTCTTGTCTCTAATAATCTATGCATTAATTGGAGTGAGTAATCAGATTACTCTATACCATGAGTCTGATTTTTCAGAGCTTGAGTGACTTGAGAGCTTATAGTTTTTCAGGTTACACACATGCTTCTTTGAGAAAGAAGAAAAACACCACAAACACTAGCTCCTGGAAACCTGCTGCTAGAACATCAGTTCGGGAGGTGCTCGGGTTGGTAATCGTGTGACGATTCCAACTAGTTATCACGGTTCGTGTGGATACCGTAAAGGGGAGGGATTGCTTTCCGGCTCTTGCTGATTCGGATCATCAGTTGAGTGAAAGACCTCAACCGAACCAGGTATGTTTTTCTATAACTCGGTGTACTCTGTTTCACATGGATCCTCCATGAGTACCGGGATTTCCGCTGCGTATTTAGTTGCATTTGATTGTCAAATTGCATGACCCGATTACTCACAAGGACTTACCGATTAGTGCACCGTGGCGCATAAGGTTAGCCCGCCCACGGGCTAGGAAAGGCACACCAACCCGCGCATCAGTGCTCACCAACCAGCCTGGACGAATGCACCACAGGCGCACCAATCGACGCGCCCGAGACGTACCAAAGGCACGCCCGCAGCAGCACCAACCCGAGCATAGGGAGCCCATGCGCCGACTCCAATTTTTTTTTTAGGATAGCCCTTTTGCAATTTTTTTTAGTTAGTCCTACACCCACCAAAAATATATATAGGTTGGTATTCCTTTAGTTTTTTAGGATTAGGATTTAGTCTTTATTTTATTTTTAGGGATTTTCTAATCGTTGGAGAAATAGGATTCCTAGTACACACCCACTTTGAATACTAGTTTGAGGAGGATTCCTAGTACCCATAGGACTAGAAGTCGGCACCAACACCACCTTTTTCACCGCCTCTAGAGCCTATAAATACACACCCATACCCCTATATTTTTCCACACCAAAAACATTCAAGCTCTAGACATCCATACACCTAGTGCCGATTTTACTTCCCTAGCACCCTTTAGGTTTTTCTTTTCGTCTCCTACCCTCTTTAGCCCTATTTCAAGATGACTTTTCCCACAAACAACCCTTGTCGACCCAACTTCGCCATCACCGACCATACCCCGCGCTTTATGCCTATGCCTAAGTTTACCGAGTACAATCCGGGATGGATTTCTGAAGAGAATCGCACTAGGTTTGACAAGCTTATTAGGAGGCCTCTAATTCCTACGAGGTACATTGATTTTGAGGTGGTTGAATCTTACAATCTTGAGGAGCCGATTGGCAAGTACCTTGCCAACATAGGACTAGTCGATTTTTGCAAGATTAAGGAGCCGTCATAGGAGGAGCTTACTTACGAGTTTCTTGCTACTTTTGGGTATGACGTGGATCTCAAGGACATTCATGATCCCGGCTATGTCAAGTTTTGGCTTGCAAGGAAAGAATATGAGATGAGCTTAATTGATTTCAACAAGAATTTTGGTTTTGATGCCGAAGGATGGCGAGTTCCTAGCTGTAGCTTCAGTGGCAGAGTCATGTTGGACACAATTTGCAATGATTCATATATTCCTAACTCTGGCTTGTCTAGTGACTTGTGCATTAAGGAAAATGCACTGAGGTATTTACTTGGCACACTCTTTCTTTGGAAGAACCAAAGATGCACACAAGGTGCAATATGATGAGCTTTTTGTACTCTTTTGCATGGTACACGGGTACAAACTCAATGGAGGACTTTGGTTGCTGCAAAATTTTGCTCATATTTGCAAAGGAGAAGGCGAGATAGCATGTGGAGGGCTGATCACTCATATTGCAAAATTCTTAGGAATTAATCTAGATCCCTACACTTTAACCCCTTCTAACCCCGTACTTGAGACTGTGCATAAGCATGTTGCCGCAGCTATGGCCCTAGAACTCCATGAACCCATTGATCCATATCCTTTTAGTGATGAAGAAGAGGTTGATGAGGAATGCTTTTGTGTTAGCACACAACCGATCCACCGTAAGCCACCATCGTCTATATCATCCGTGGAGTCCAATTCCTCCAACATCTTCGACTTTCTCATGGAATGGGAAGCTCAACAAGACCACCGGCGAATTACTCTCTCAAATGGATAAGTTGGTTGACATTGTTGATTAGTTAGGAGAGTCATGTGCAGTAAATTGGATGAACAAGAGAAGACCATCGCGCAACTTAGGAAGAAGCTAGAGAACATAGAGAACAAACTTGCCGAGTAGTTTCATGCATCATCATTCTATGTGTTGTGTTTTTATTGCTTTATGTCTTTACTTTCATAGGATGTAGTAAATGCTAGTCATCCTCGTGGAAATTTAAATTTCATGTCAAATGTGTTTAATTTTGGTGTCATGAACACCTAGTGGCAATGCAATTTCGATTTCTCTATCTCTCTTATGGTTGATTCTTACTTCCTCTCTTACTTGGATTTTCTTTTCTTATGTGCTATACATGTTTCGATCTAAGTTTCAAGAGAGTGCCTCTCCTATGTGCCTATCTTTGTTACCCTTTGTTTCTTTTCTTTCTTGGCCAATGAGGACATTGTTCGATTTAAGTTTGAGGAGAGGGAACAAATTTCTTTGCAATTTGTTTGCTTTTGCCGTGTTTGTGTCAATAAAACGCATGTTTTTGACTTTAATATATTGAGTATGCATATTTTTGATTCTAGATTACTTAGTTAAAAGCCATTACTTTTTCAAAAATTCTTTTCAAAATCGTTTTTAACTTTATTTTTCAAAATTCTTTTTCAAATTCTTTTTCAAATTTTTTTTCACAAATTTTTTTTCTAATTTCGTTTTTCAAATAAAAAATTTCAAAAAAATAAAAAATAAAAATTTTCGAAAAAAAACCAAAAAGATTTTCTTTTTCTTTTTTTTTTCAAATTGTTTTCAAACCCACCATTCTATGATCAAGATGTTTTTGTTGATGGATAACCAAGAGAGTTACTTTGAGTTTTTTAAATTTTTTTCTTTTAGATGCAAGAAGTTTGATTTTTGATTTATCTTGTGTTCATGCTTAGTTGTGATGAATTCATGCAAGTTCTAGCATTCTTTGCCTAGCATTTTTTCGACACCCTATGCATTGTTTTTCAAATTTTCGACGTCAACATATATGTCCTAGAACAAGTTTTCAGAACTTTTCAAAGCGAATTTTTCTCATAAATGCTCAATGAAAGAGATGATTTAGGCATTTTTTGTTTGAACCAACAAGCCAATAAAAAGCCTACCCTTTATCATTATCCCTTGTTTAACCCCTTTGAGCCTAAATCATGGTAGCTAATTTTTCTTTCATAATCCACATTTACCCACCTTTAACCCCTTGAAGCCTTATAGCTACCATTCTTTTCTTTCATTATCCATACCTTATTTTTTCAAAGTTCCTTAAGAGATTTTTGTTCTATGTTTTTATCAAGATTTCTTCTATGATAAGTGCAATTGTATCATATCTTTTCACATCCAAGATCTATGCATTGAAGATGTTTGCACTTTCAATTGTTTCAAGTATGTTATGGAATGTCAAGCGCAAAAAAAAAACAAAACAAAACAAAAGAAACAAAAAAAAAATATCGACAAAGTTGATTCAAAAGAAAAGAAAGAAAAAAATTCAAAAAAACATGAAAATTGCGCAATCAATGATTCCTGAAACAAGTTGAATTTCTTTTGATGATCACATGATGGATGTTATTTCAAGACTTGCACTTTGAGAATTCTTTTCAATTTCTTGATAATGCATATTGTAATCTTTTCTTAAGTGAATTTTTGAACTTTGATTTCCTATACACCTTTTCTTTGATCAACCTTTACCCAAGACCCCATTACAACACTTTGTAAAGTCCTATTGATCTTTTTGAGAGTGTTTATTCATAATCGTGAAGTTAAGTTCTGGAATTTGCCTATGGGACTAGTTTTTCAAATTTTCATGACGTCAATTCATTCTTGCATGCGTATAGGAAATTGATTTTTGCTAAGTGATTTGTGTGAAAGCTTGTGCGGGTAAGTCTGACTATGGCATGGATGCTTTTTCATGAGATTCTCTTTCTTTCTTGGCATTTGATCTTAAATATTTTTCGTAAGCTCTTGGTGATTATTTTGGAAGTCTTGATATGAATTCATTTTGATTGTGTGATTTGGTGGAGATTTTCAAAACCCTCATTTGATCTATTTTGTTTTATTTGCTTGAGGACAAGCAAAGTTTAAGTTTGAGGAGATTTGATAACTTCTAAATGTTAGTGTTTTTATGATGGTTTTGAATGGCTTTTACTATGTATTCTTGGTCGATTATGTGTATAATCTTTATATTATTGTGTGTATTCATGCATTGTGTCAATTAGTACTTCGAATTTGCTAATTAAGTATTTTTATCAGGAATTTATCGTTTTTATTGAAGAATGGAAGCTTTTTAGCCAAGTTTGAAAACCAGGCCCAATTTAGGAAACTTTCTGCAGTGAGCACAGCCAACTATTTTGATGATTTCAGGAGTTTTAGGCATTGAAATTAAGTGAGAATAATTGGAGACAAAACTAGACTTCCAGAGATTTCTATGGATTAAATTTTATAATTTTTGGACGAGTCTACAAGGAGCAGTAATTATTTTAATCCAGCCCAGGATGCAGATTTTTTTGTGCCGACCCAAGCCCAGTCTTTCGGCGATATCTTGAGCTACAAAAGTCCAATTGAAGAGTTTTTTTTACAAAAAAAAGCTGAGAAAATTATCTAGACCTTAGAAGAACCAAACGCCCAGTTCGGACGTCTTCTAGGAGTTAAGTGGCGTGCAACTTTTGGGTCATAAAACAGGCAAAAGTCCAACTTGGAATGCAAGTCAAGAATTCAATTTCCATTCAAAGTAGGAGAGCCCCACTGACTTCCAGCAGCTAAAGACAGTATAAAAGGACCCCCTAGGTCGACATATTCAGGAGGCAGAAGTCAGGGGGTAAAGCTCTACCGAATTGGTTAGTTATTAGGTCCCACACACTAGTAGGGTTAGGGTTTTCACTCTTTTGGATCCTCTAGGTGGTGCCGAATTCCTCATCCAATTTCAAAGGTTATTCCCCACAAAAATTCAACATTTTTGCAGCAAGATTTGAAGGTTTAAAGTCACAGAATCACCAGTGCAATTGCATCAGAAGTCGTCACCAGAGGAGCACAAGTCGACGCCATCATCACCTACACAAATCGGCTACCCGACTTCACTACTCTCTCTTTTATTCAATTCTCTTTCTATTTAATTGTTTAATTGATGAATTCTTATGAGATTTTGATGATTTGCTATTTTATTATGAGGAACTAATTCTCTAATCTAGGATTAGGGATATAGCCAATTACTTCTGTGGTTTTATTTTTTATGGATTGATGTTTATTCAATTGATTGTGTTGATTGTTCAATCTATGTGTGCCGAATTTATTATCTACTTTGGATTGATTCTTATTGATTGCAACATGCGAGAGCTGCGTGATTTATATGATGATACCTAGAAGAACATAGATTGATTGATGCTAAAATATGCGAGAGCTGATAGTTTCTTAGGGCATGATTGATTGTTTTGTGCTTAATGAGTTTAGTATTGATGCTTGGCTATGCGAGAGCTAGATAGTAATCTTTGCTGAGATTTAATTCAACATGCGAGAGCTGAGGATTAAGACATTAGAACAATTGCCCACAATCACACATCAACATAGATATCGACTCCATGCATAATAAACCTAGATAGTAATTGTGTGAACCCCGATTTCCTAGATTGCTTTAGATATTGATAGAACTTCACTTTAGATTAAGTTTGAAATTTTATTTCTTTTCCTTCTAGCCTAGTGGACATCACCCTACACCACCTTTTATTTGATTTGCCTAGATAATCGTAAGTTGTGACATTAGGTAGTACTTATTTCCCTTGTTCCGTGGATCGACCTTGATTAGACTATTACACTACATAGTACAGTGTGCGCTTGCAGTTAACAATCCTTGCGTTTACTCGTGAGTTATTTGTATGTCGTGTTGTGAATTGATCAAGAATTATAAATTTGAAAAGTCACGCGTAAATAAAACGCATCAACCGTAGAGTGCTTTCTTAAGTTTGAAGACATGATTAGGAAATGCATGATCTTCAAATCCTAGGGGTTGATCAACATACACTTCTTCTTGAACGAAGCCATTTAGAAATGCACTTTTAACATCCATTTGGTACAATTTGAAATTCATTGATGATGCAAATGCAAGCAATAAGCAAATAGCTTCTAAGCGTGCAATAGGTGCATATGTTTCTTCAAAATCAATTCCTTCTTCTTGATTGTAACCTTTAGCTACTAATCTAGCTTTGTTTCTAGTTATTATGCCATTTCATCTGGTTTATTTCAAAACACCCATTTCGTGCCAATTATTGAATGATCAACGGGCCTTGGAACCAATTCCCAAACATCATTTCGTTTGAATTGGTTTAGCTCTTCTTGCATAGCCAAGGTCCAATGCTCATCGTTAATTGCTTCGGAAATGGTTGTAGGCTCAATTCGTGAAACAAATGCCATGTGACCTATATTGTCTCTAAGAGAATTTCAAGTACTTACCCCGCGGTTGATATCACCAATTACCGTGTCAAGAGGATGGTCTTTGGACTCTCGCCATTCTCTAGGTAATTCTTGGTTGACATCAACCGTTGTGTCTTGTGTGTTCTCCTCTGGGTTTGTAACTTCTTGTTGAGAACTTGATTCTGTAGGGGTGTTTCCCTCTTCTGTAAGTTGCTTTGCTCTTCTTCTTCCTTGTCATCCGATGTCATCCTCTCAAGTGTACCTACAAGATCATCACAAAAGTCCTTTCTCGCCGAGCGAGCATCATTTTCTGCAAACACAACATGAGGGGACTCCTCAATACTTAAGGTACGTTTATTGAAGACTCTATACGCTTTGTTACGCAATGAATAACCGAGAAAGATGCCTTCATCAGCTTTTGCATCAAATTTTCCCAAATTGTCTTTCCCATTATTATGAACAAAAAAATTGCATCCAAAAACTCGAAAATGAGAAATGTTAGGCTTTCTTCCCTTGTATAATTCATAAGGCGTTTTCATGAGTATTGGCCTAATGATTGCTCGGTTTAACACATAGCAAGCCGTACTCACTGCGTCAGCCCAGAAATACTTGGGAATTTTAGCCTCATTGAGCATTGTTCTTGCCATTTCCTCAAGACACCGATTTTTGTGTTTTACAACGCCATTTTGTTGTGGTGTCCGAGGGGCTGAGAAATTATGCTCAATGCATGTTTATCACAAAAGATTGAAAATTGATTATTTTCGAATTCACCTCCATGATCACTTCTAATGCAAGTAATTGAACATTCTTTTTCATTTTGGACTTTCTTAAGAAAACTCTTGAAAACATTAAATGCTTCACTTTTATGGGTAAGAAATAAAGTCCAAGTATATCTAGTATAATCATCAACAATTACAAATGCATAATAGTTGCCTCCAAAGCTTTTGATTTGTGAGGGACCAAAGAGATCCCTGTGCAAGAGTTGAAGCGGTCTAGATGTTGAGACAACGTTTTTGGAATTAAACGAAGCTCGCACTTGCTTCCCCTTTTGACATGCATCACATATAGAATCCTTCTCAATTTGTTGAACATCTTCATATTAACGTGGGTTATTCTGCGATGCCATAACCACATATCATCTTCTTTGCTCATTAATCATTTTGAAAACTTTGATGAAGACTCTTCTAAGTTAACCATATAAATATTGTCAATCCTGTCACCATGTAGAATAATCTTATTGTCACTAAGACGTTCTACGGTGCATGACTTGGAATAAAAAATCACACGATTTCCCTTGTCACATAATTGACTTATGCTCAAGAGATAGTGTTTAAGACCTTTAACAAGTAGGACATTATCAATGGAGGAAGATTCATCTTTACCAACGGAGCCAATGCCGATGATCGTTCCTTTGTTGTTGTCTCCAAAGACAATGTTTCCTCCATTTGATGGCTTAATTTGCAAGAACTTAGATGCTTCTCCGGTCATGTGCTTGCAGCATCCGCTATCAAGGTACCAGAGTACACTTGATGGGTAAAAAAGTTTTTCTTGTCCACGTACTTTATCCACTTCGTATTTGTTGTCCCTCCTCCTTTTTTTTCACTCTTCATGTCCCTCAACTCTTGAATTACTGGGTCAGGTTATCCTTTTTACCCACAAGAGCCGGTTGGTTGCTGTGACACTGACACGTATCTCGTGGGGCCCACAATCTGCCTAAGTTTTTAGTTTTTCTTTTCTTTTTTCCAAAATTGTATTTCTGAAAACAATATTTGCGTTAAGATAAATCAAATTTCTATCATACAACGTAGGACCCACCCATTGATTACAAATTGGGAATAATGGGTGTTTTGGCACCATGCACCATTTTAAATGACATCGTCTAAGATTAATTTTTCTTCTTTCCGTTTAATTTCTACAACCAGTGTTTTGAATTAAATAAATTGTATGAACAAAAAGACCACTGGATCATTAGCAAATAATTTACTTCTTTCTCTTCTTCCTTTTATTTTCTTCCTTCCCTCAAAACCCTAGCCACACACTACCCTAGCCGCCATACCCCGTGCTGCGACCGTTCCCATCAACTCCTCTACTATTCCACTTCTCCTATGCCTTCTCTTCCCTTCCCCTTTCTTTATAAGCGGTCGGATGGAGAGCTGAGAAGCTGAGGTGATGCTTCAGGCGATGAACGGAGAAGCTGAGGTGGGGTCTTGGCGAAAACAATCGTTCGAGTTGTAACAACGGCGAAGATTTGGAGCCCAACCCACGGAGGTGACAATTGCAGAGATGATGGAGCCGAATCCCACCTGTCCTTCCGTCGGCAGCAAAGATTTCTAAGATCCTAGATGTGTAATGCAGATGCAGTACTGAGGTACTATAGCAGATGACGCGAATTCCTCAAAACAAGAGAGAAAATTAGAGAATTTCTTTTTGGTATCTGGGAAAACTGTATCCAATCTGTAAGCATAAGATGATGAAATACTATATGGGTGATAATGGATTGAACAACTATCCTCAATTATTTTTGATTATTCTCGATTTGTTTGCTTTTTCTTGTAAAAGTTGGGTCGGTATTGATGGTTCACGGTTGGTAATTAATGCCTATTCGTCAACCAATATACATTCACCGAGGTCAAAATGAAAAAGAAACCAATACCAGTAGTCCAGGTCATGCCGGTGGGATGGTGGTGGAGAAAGATCTTGGAGGCACTTTTGTTATTTTTTCTTTTCTTCTCTTGTATCGATTAGAGAAACGAGACAAAAGTTAATATTTAGTTTTTGGGAAAAAAATTCTAATTTAAGTAAAGGTTTTAAGAAATTAGTTTTTTTTTTGAAAAAGAAGAGGGAAAAAGGATTGCGGGCCCCACGCGACACGTGTCAGTGTCACAGCAACCAACCGGCTCCTGTGGGTAAAAAGGATAACCTGACCCAGTAATTCAAGAGTTGAGGGACATGAAGAGTGAAAAAAAAGGAGCAGGGACAACAATTGCAAAATGGATAAAGTGCAGGGACAAGAAAAACTTTTTTACCACACTTGATGCCTTCAAGCATACCTACAAAAATCAATCAATGAGTTTTTGGTACCCAAACCTTTTTGGGTCCTTGAGTGTTAGATGCATAACGGTAATGAGCTTCTTTTTGTGCCCAATGCCTATGCCTAGTAAAGCAAACAGGAGCAATACGTCATTTCCTATTACAATAATGGCAAATAACATTTGGATTGTGCATCCTTAGGTTGATAATAGTTACTATGTTGCCTATACTTGTGCATTTTACTAACCTTGTTTTCCTTAGGTTGAACCTTAGGTTTCCTAGATTTAATCTCATTGTTCTTCTTTTTAGGTTCATTCTTGAAGCCTAGTCCATGCTTATGTGATTGCAAGTTACCTAAGATAGAATTTAGGTTCTTTTGAGGGGTGTTAAAGTTTTTTAGGGTTATTTCAAGTTCATTAACTTGTTCCTTTAATGACTTACATGAAGAACACTCCCTAGCTTTTGTTTCAAGCTGTTCAACTTGTTCCTTTAATGACTTACATGATGAACACTCCCTAGTTGAATTTTCTAGTTTGTTGGCACTCTTCTTTTCGTGGAGTTTATTCTCTTCCTTGAGCTTTTCATTTTCATTTGACACCTTCTCCATATCATTTTCTAGAGTTATAAGTTGTTTCTTTAAGCCCTTATTAATTCTAGAAGCAGAAATAAATTCACTATAAAGCTCATCAAATGCATTTTGCAATTCTTCATATGTAAATTCTTCATTTAGAGAAGTGGTACTTACCTCTTCCGGTTCTTCTTCCTTTGCCATGAGACATAGGTCGGTCGTTTTTTCTTCATCGCTGTCGGATGATTCATCGCCGGAATCGCCTCCCCAAGAAATGTATGCCTTTTGCTTCTTGTAGGGCTTCTTTTCTTTTCCTTCCTTTGCCTTGGGGCACTTGGGCTTGATGTGCCCAACCTCTCCACACCTATAGCACTTGGGTGGACCGGATAGCTTCCTTCCTTTCCTTTCAAATTCCTTTTTCATGAATTTGTGGAATTTTTGGATGACAAGTCCGAGTTCTTGATCGTCATCGCTAGAGTCCAATTCAGTGAGCTCTTGCGTCTTGGAGGTGGAAGCTTTGAGAGTTATGTCCTTCTTCTTCGGTTCCTGCAAAGAGGGTTTAAGAATAGTAGTTTCATAGGTTAGAAGGTTACCTCTAAGACCGTTAATGGTTGTGTTCGATGTCCCGATGTTTTCATAGATTGCGTCGGCTTTAGAACGCCATTCGGGAGTGAGGCATCTAAGGACTTTCCTGACCAAGTCCTTGTCAGAGTAGACCTTCTTGAGAGCATGAAGGTTGTTAACAATTTTGGAGAATCGATCCAAAATCTCCTCAATCCTCTCATTCTCTTCATATGAAAGAGTTCGTATTCTATAGTGAGGGAGTCGATTTTGGCCTCTCGAACTTGATCGGTTCCTTCGTAGGTAATCTCGAGCTTGTCCCACATTTCTTTGGCGGTTGTGCAGCAAGAAATCTTTCGGTAATCATCAGGATTGACAGCACAGTAAAGCATGTTGATTGCTTTGGCATTGTTTTCGACTTTCTTGATATCTTCAGCATCATACTCCGCCTCCGTCTTTGTTACTGTGGTTTCACCAACTTTCTTTGTCAGAATTTGCTCTCCGATCTTCATGATTTTCCAAAGAGCATAGTTGTTGGCTTGGAGAAAGATTCTCATCCTCTCCTTCTAGTAGCTGTAGTTGGTGCCATCAAAGAGCGGTGGACGGGTGATTGATTGTCCTTCGAAGAGTCTTGCATATACACTACTTGAAGAAGCCATAGGAAGTTCCTCTCAAACGGTTAAGTTTTTCAGAAATTTAGGCTCCGCTACCAATTGTTAGAATAGGTGCCCTACGCTAGAGGGGGGTGAATAGCGTTTTTCGGACGAAATAAAAAACTTGCAGGAAATAAATGCGGAATTGAAAGAATGAAGGACACACGGAATTTTATACTGGTTCACACACACAACTTGTGTGGCTAATCCAGTCCTCCGAGAGACTCTCTCGAAGATTTCACTATCTAAGTTAAGCTTTCGGGTGCTTAACAAACCGTTTACAATCCTAGAGTTCGAGTCACACGAACCTCTAATCACTTGCTTGAAGATACCTCACTTCAAGACTTCTCTCATAGAAAGAAAGACACTCTTCCTATGAATTTGCTACAAGGGAAAAATCCTCCCTTAAGGTGTATGACTACACTGAAATCACTCAAAGCAAGAACTCTCTCAAAGAGTGGATATGAGTAAACAAGTAAAGCTCTATAAAGGCAACTCTCAATCCCCAAGTAAATTGGCTCAAAAAATTGGAATGTATGTATGACAATGAATGCTTAAAATATAGAGAGTTGATTGTACTTAAACAGAGGTGTAATAACTCTATTTATAGGTCTGAAAACATGTATGACCCTTTGGGAATCAATCCAAACCACCTTTAGACAAAATAGCATGGGAAGCTGAAAAAGGTTTTTGACCATAACGGCAGAACATTGATGTTTAGAATCAGAACATCGATGTTTAGCCAGTAAATTTAAATTATTGGTCCAGCGGTCACTAAAACATCGATGTTTACCAAGGGAACATCGACGTTTTGGAGCACTGCCAAAACAGTTTTAAAACCAATTGCATAAGAACATCGATGTCTAAAATTTGAACATCGATGTTTTAGAACACTGCCAACATTCTTTGAAAAAGCCAATTGAAGGAACATCGATGTCTCAAAGTTGAACATCGATGTTTTGATGCTGCAAAACATTTTAAGTGGAATGGTCACAAGAACATCGATGTTTAGGGTGCTAACATCGATGTTCTGAGCTACTGCCTCTTTTTGAAGAATTGTTTGAAGGTAGGAACATCGATGTTGAAAATATGAACATCGATGTTCATAGCTCAAAACTCATTTTTATGGTTGAAAGGATGCTATTTGATGCATGACAAAAATTTATTTTATTTTGAGCCAATAACTTGGATGAATTGAGTGTTTAACCTTGTACAATTTTGTTCCTAACTCTTCTTGCTCTTCTTGCTTGTCACTTCAATTCTTGTGCACTTTGTTCTTTGATTGATTTCTTTTTGCTTCAAGTTTGTCATCATTTTGAATTGGTTTGTCAATATCAAAACCTATATGAGACAAGGAGGCATTATTTCTAGCAAGAGCAGGTAGATTATAGACATTTTCTTGTCCTTTATGAAGAATCAAGACAAATTAACAACCCATTTGTGAGTTAAGAAGGAAAGTACAATTCCATGTGTACACATACTAGAGGAAGATGGAGAGGAGCTTAAATCTTCCACCAATCAATTCTTGTAGCCATTTTTTTGTCCTAATGGAGTGCCAAGATGTGAAGAAAGGATTCTAAAAGGCACAAGAGCATCAAAGAGGCATTTTGAAAAGTTGGGTACTTGGGCAGTAAGTTTTGTAAGTCATTTGTCACCATACCTCAAGCCCTCTTTCGGAAAAAGGCTCTCTTTTGTCCCATTCTTCAATAGATCCGTTGGGAGCCTTTTAGTGCATTATAAATAGGGCATTTTCTTCATGAGAAGTGGATCAAGGCAAGCAATTGAAGATTGGGCTAATTGAGTTGAAGCTTGCTAATTGCGCTTGAACACCTTTGTGAGATTTTTGTGCAAAACTTGTAATCAAGAGTGAGTCACTCTTGGGTTGTTGAAAATTCTTCCTTGAGTGAGATTGGGTAGATTTTATTCAAGGAGTTGTAAAGGTTTGAAGCTTGAGCCTTTGAAAAAGCTTTGGGTATAGGTTAGAGAGTGAGCCTTTAAGAAGTCTTGTATAGGTTTGAGGGTGAGCCTTAGAAAACTCTTGTATATGTTAAAGAGTGAGCCTTTGAAAACTCTTGTATAGGTTGGAGAGTGAGTCTTGGGAAAATTCTTGTAAAGTTTTGAGCTTGATCCTTGAAAAAGCTTGGTTGTAAAAAGGTTGGACTTCACCTTGGAAGAAGTTACTTAGTGGATTTTTAAAATCTCAAGGGGGAGCCTTGAGTAGTGGATGTACCCATAGAGTTTAGAGAAAACCACTCTAAATCTTTGTGTTGTCTCTTTTGTGTGGATTGCTTTTCATTTTTTCACTTGATCATTCGCTACCTTTCCAGATTTTGGTGCATTTCAGTTACAAAATACAACCTTGTCTTGGTCGTAGTTTGGTGCGAAAAGAGTTACAAAATTCACTGTTCTTCTCTATTAGCTAATTCAACCCCCCTTCTTAGCTAGTTTGGGCCTACAATAAATTATTTTGGAAATAAATGAGAGTTATTTTTTACTAGATTTTAAATGGTCATATTGTGGTAAAAATTATTTAAAGTTCATATTTTACATATTTATCATTTAAATTTTTTTCTATGCTTGGTTATAATTGTTATCTATAATCTATTTTTTCTTATTAGTTTGCGGATTAAACATATTTTTCATCCTTGTATTTATCATTTTGGACATTTTTCATCCTTGTGATATAAAATGGACACGTTTCATCCCTGTGTTGAATTTTTGAGATATTTTTCATTTATCTCCGAATTTTTACATAAAAAATGTTGACATGTTAATTTTTTCCATTTTCCCCCGACTAACACGTCAGCACTTTCTATGCAAAAAATCAGAGAAAAATGAAAAATTCCCTAAAAATTCAATACAAGTGAAATGCCCGTATTCCAAAACAACCAATTTAATTATTTATGACATGTGAAATGAACAAATTGCCCTTCTGCCCGGGATACGATACAATCAAGAAAATCATCATTTAAATATGCAACATTTTATTCATTACATTATATAATAATCGAGTATGCAGCGTAAGACAAACATATATGATATCATGTATACAATATACTCTATGGATCCGACCCGAGAAGAGGATAACACCGCCACCTGCTGATATGCACCACTGCTCAATGAGCAGTTAACCTGTAAAAGACGTGAGGGGGTGAGACCAACCACTGTCTCACCGCAAACAAATAAATCATAGTATACAACTACAAATTAACTACAAATACACCGGCATCAAGCAATAGCATCCACAGTGCACTGACAAGTCACAAAGCACAACACAAGTCATCATCAAACTTCAAACAACACTTGTCTTTAATCATCTTATTATCGTTGTATTTTATCGTTATTATGGTTGAATATTTTATTAGGGCCAGAGAGAGACAGAGTGAAAGAGGGAGGTAGAAAGGGGGAGATAAAAAGAGGGAGGTAGAACCAATCATCACAGACCCATATGCTAAACCGTACATACCATGCTATCCTGCATGCAATCCCGAGGGGTATCACTTCCCGCTCGAACCAACCGGTCAATAGCCCCACAGTAGTATATTTTTATTCTACATTATTCTCAGTTATACTTGTCAGTTATGTGTGCCATACATTATGATTGCCCAAGGTTGTGTGGGTTTAACATTTTATTTTCAAGTCTGGGCCTTTAGCCCACAAGAACCTCAAAACCATAAATCATGTTATTTAGCATAACAAACAAAGCATGCTCAACTAGCAACATCATATCACACAGGCACACGATTCACATAATCAAGCATCATCATTAAGATACAAAGTGCAAGTAGGATCATCAGCACAACAAGCATACAACCATATAGCACTCAATACCAACCATGCATTACCATTTCTTGTACCAAGTTAATTATCCGAGTATTGTAAGCAGTAATGCATACAAAGGTTTATATGTCCTCACCTGGGCCATATTAGATGCCTCAGAACTGAAGTCTTGTCCCGCCTCACATATCCTGTTTTTATAACAAATACGACCACATAAGGTTCATACAGAATGTGAAAAATGCATACTAACGAAAAACTCGACTCAACAGTCCCGGGTCTAACTATCCAGTTATGATGGTTCAAGGTCAACGCCCAATCAAATCCTCAAATCCTTATTACGCCTAAAGCCCATATTAATAAAACTTGTTAGGCCTAAAGCCCATCTTAAATTAATTACTCGTTACTGGGCCTAAAGCCCATATCATATCCATGAATCATACAGAGTTATTGAGTTTAATTATCTATTGGGCCTAAAGCCCATATATCCTTAATGTCATTAATTGGGCCTGGCCCGACTCATTATAATAAACAAATAAACTCATAACACCCGAGCACAGCCTTTCCGGCCTAACAGATACTATGTGCGTCGGACATATACCGGCCACGCCACACAACTCTTCGGACTCGGTTTCCACTAAATCTCTTTAATTTATACAAGTACATGTACTCGAAAGTAACAGCACATATACATAAAGATGGAATCGAGACTAAACCGGAATTACCGTGTAAAAGCCGAAAAGAAATTTTGTCTGCCGAAACAGAACCTGAGCCCTCGCCGAAAAAACCATAACAGCCTGGAAATCGCCCCATAACAACTGCCAAACCAGAATCCATAATCCAACATCAAATCCAACATCGAATCTAACCAACATCCAGTGCAGCAACTAACAACCAAAGACACAAGAATGAATTGAGCAGAAAGAAGAGTCGTCGGAAATGCTTACCGAAGAACAACTCGCATTGTTGGACGTTAGATCGGTGCAAACCCAACACCAGACCTGACTCTCCACACTACTAACCCGCCATCATCAACACTGGACAGCAGCCCAGAAACCACCACGCACCAACAATGCCTCCGTCCGAACACCACAAGCAAAACCACCATCAGCTCGACGCCACAGACCACCCATCAACAGCCACCGCACCCACCTCATAACAAAGCATAGAACCCGAACTGGGATCGTCCAAAACACAAACCACAACTCCTTAATAGGGACAGGTATCCAAAGGAAAGAGGAAGAGGAAGGAAAGAACTAGCTTACCGAGAAGACGGTAGCAGACTCGAGCTTCAACCTCGAGATCTCCGCATTCGAACCCGTCACTCCCGAGCCTCCTCTTTTCCATGACGCGGCGGATGACAGGTGGCTTACCGTCACACGATAGCGACAGAAATGCGCCTCACACAAGCCCGGCCTCCTCCTGAAACTGGGTAGCAGCGGCGACGTAAAAGAAGTAGAAAAGCAACCGGGCAGCAGCCAGGTCTGCTCGAGAGAGAGAAGAAGGATGGCAAAACTGTGGAGAAAATGATGGACAAAGAAAAGGAGCGTGCGGGGAAGAAAAGAAAAGAAAAAGGGAGAATAATCCTGGAGATAACCGTCACGATTTGGGGATATGGTTTCGGAAGGAAAATCGTGGGAGAGAGAAGGAAGAAAACTCAGCCGGCGGGAGGAAAAAGAGAAGAAAAGAATGAAGAGAAAGAGAAGAGAAAAGAAAGAAGGAAGGATTAGGGTTGGCCGGCCTTGACCTAAAACGACTTCGTTTTGGTCTAAGGCGCTGTCAACTCTCCCCTGGTCAACGCTCCTATAGGATTTAAATTTTGTTATTATTATTTTTTTTCCTTTTCTTTTTCCTTAACCCAAAATTACCATAAGCTCCACATTCCACATCGATTCACGTTGAGACACGAAAAAGGGACAACACCAACTTAAAGATATAATATTTCCAAAGAAAAAATTAAATTAATTTCCTTGCCAAAAATCTGAAAATTCTCCGAGGGTAAAATTGGAAATAAAATTTCAAAAATTCCGAATATTACATAGAAATTAATAACCGAAAATCCGGGGCGTTACAACAAGGATGAAAAATGTCCATTTTGTAATACAAGGATAAAAAATGTCCAAAACAAAAGACACAAGGATAAAAAATATGATTAATCCACTAGTTTGCATTAATATTTTTTACATTGAAATAATTAACTTATTACGTAAAAAATTTATGTTAAAAATTTTATTTATTTATTCCTAAAACATAACCATTTTTTTAAAAAAAAATTATATTAATTCTATTCCTTCTTTTCTTTCTCTTATTTTTATCTCATGAGTATCATTTATTTTTGTCAATATTGTATTTTTGTTATCAAAAGCAAATATTTTATACCAATGTAGGATTGGTTCAAGTGGTAAGCGACTTGGTTCTGCCTAAACGAGATCTCGAGTTTGAGTCCTTGTGTTCACAGAAGATTCCAATTGTGAGACTCACTTATTCCGGATTAGTCGGGGAAAAAAAGTAAATATTCTACTAGGGATTTTTTGAAATCTACACGTTTTAAGTAATTTTATATTTTCCATAATTACTTTCACATCAAAAAAAACATTATTCAATAGATGTTTTTTTTGTATAAAATATTCACTTCTTTAATAAAGCGTTGATATATCTAGTTTTCTAAAAATAATTATTTTAATCACTTATTTGCTTCTCTTTCTTGATTTTTTTGTATATATCTTAATTTTCTTCATATGTATGGTGATGTAATGTATTTTAATGGCCTCCAGATATTTTATTAACTCTTACTCTATAAGTTTTTCTATTATTTATTATCTTTCTTATTTATTAACTTACGATTCTACAACTTGTTATCTATTTTATTATTAATATTTTATCCTTCTTATATAAATTTTATATTAATTAATTTTTCTTTAATGTTTTAGGATACATCTTACCAATAAATCCCATTTATTATGACATTTAAGTGTTTGTAATATTTTTTATTTAGAAGGTCATTATCTAAGGGAAAAAAAATTTAACTTATCTTTTCACACATTAACTTAATATACGAATTCTCTTCAAAAAAAACTTAATATACGAATTTAGGTTTGTCTATAATTATTTGCAGTTATTTTTATTATTAACTTATTGAATTGTATTAGAAGATTTGATTTGTAATAATTACCTCCATTTTTACATATTATTTTTTCTTAGCATTTTTAATCAGTCATAAATTGTTTCGCAAATTTATACTATTATTCCTTCTCTTCCCTATATTTCTTAATTAATATTATGTTTAAAATTTTATAATACTTTTTTAGTTTTAAAATGTCATTTAATAAGTGTACATAATATACTTTCTACAATAGTTATATATATTCTGTTAGTAACCGGGCATGCAAACTTGACAATCAAAACGCAGCGAAAAGACCCGGTACTCATGGAGGATCCAAGTGAAGCTAACTAAACCGAATAACAATTTTTCGTACCTTGCTTGGTTGAGGTCTTTCACCCAACTGTAGTGTAGAATCAGCAAGAACCCGACAAGAAATCTGGCTCCTCTACGGTATCCACACGAACCGTTGATGACTGCTAGCAACCGTCTCACGATCATTAACCCGAGCACTCCCGAACCGCAGTGCTAGTTGCAGAATTTTCGAGAGCTAGAAACTAGTGTTTATATGTGCTTCTTTCTTTCTCAAAGAATGAAGTGCGTAATCTAAATTGCGTGTGAATGTTGTGTGTGTTGATAATCTGATTATCAAGCCCTATTTATACACACTATTAATGCATAGATTAATGAGACAATGGCCAACATCATCATGCATTAACCATCATGATTATACTTTAAGCCTAATCATGTCTCTACTATGTCTTAATGCTCCACTAAGCATTAATGGATGCTCCACTAAGCATTAATGGGATTACACATCATATGGCATTAATTTTGGTTCAATAATTCTGATAATTAGTGAACCAAATCAGCCCAAAACGACCCAGTCCAACCATGGTTCAACCAAGGTTCAGCCATGGTCCACCCACCTGGTCGAACCACGGTCCAACCATGGTTCAACCACCAGCTCGAATCAACAGTCCTAAGTGTGTGACCCTGTAGGCACTTGTAACGTTTGGCAATAATTGTAAAATCTCATTTAACAATTATAAACAATAAGCGGTGTCTAGCAACACATCATTGCTACCCAAACGACAAGATCAGTACTGATTCATTATGCCTCGGAAACATGTCATCGTCCTTTCGTCCCATTATCAAGATTAAACACGAGAAATGGAAAACGTCAATCTCGTATATGTTTAATCTTAGTTTCTTGATCCCCGAGTTAACTGTGTAAAACCGGATACTCATGATATCACCATATCACATAATCCGAGCGTGGCCACGCATTTAGCAGTTCAACTCTATCAAGAGGCCCATCTGATAATATACCCGTTATATGGGTTGGATGAATCCCATCTTGATCGATCAAAACCCACTACACATTACGTCATATACCCAATGATTACCCTTACGTCTACTCAGTTACGAGTGACTAGGAATAATATCAAAGTATACGACTCATATGTTGGGAACCTTGATGATCTCAGGTCTAAGGACAATACATATTAGAACCACTAATGACAATCATATAACGTTCCATGTAGGGTTCTTATGTGGGTCGGTCCAGTCCACAAGTTCTCTAACTTGTACTCGTATGTAGAATTCATATCTCATATAGTTCTCAACATGCGCTAGTCTTAATTTATTATTACAACACATCCATAATAATAATCGACTAGACATTTAAGAATATAAAATATTCTAGGGTTATAAATATGTGCAAGCGTTTATCTCATAAACATATTTATTGGAATAACCTTAATGTATTTACATGACTATGTACAATCATCCAATGATTGGCTTTTGGACATATTACACTAACATTCTCCCACTTGCACTAAAGCCAATCATCCATGTATCTAATACCAATGGATGCATTATGACCATCATGCTTCTGCTGTGAGAGTGGCTTAGTCAATGGATCTGCTACATTGTTCTCAGAAGGAACTTTGCACAGCCTGACATTACCTCTATCAATTATCTCTCTAATAAGATGATAGCGTCGGAGTATATGTTTGGATCTCTGGTGGTATCTAGGTTCTTGAGCCTGTGCGATTGTCCCATTGTTGTCACAATAGAGCTCAATCGGACTGTCAATACTAGGAACCACCCCATGTTCAGTTACGAACTTTTTAATCCAAACAGCCTCTTTCGCCGCATCTGAGGCGGCTATGTACTTAGCCTCAGTTGTAATAGTCGGCAATTGTCTCTTGCTTTGAACTCTTCCAGCATACAGCACCACCTCCAAGACAAAACACATAAACTGACTGCGATCTAAAGTCATCCCTGTCAGTTTGGAAGCTAGCATCTGTGTAACCCTTTACAACAAGCTCATCAACGCTTCCATAAACAAGGAATGCATCCTTAGTCCTTCTCAAGTACTTAAGGATGTTCTTAACCGTTGTCCAGTGACTTTTACCAGGATTAGATTGGTATCTGCTTGTGACACTTAATGCATATGTGACATCCGGTCGAGTACATAACATGGCATACATGATAGATCCTATTGCTGATGCATAAGGAATCTTACTCATCCGCTCTCTCTCCTTAGATGTTCTAGGACAATGATTCTTTGAGAGAGATACGCCATGTGACATGGGCAAGAAACCTTTCTTGGAATCTTGCATGCTAAACCTCTTTAGCACCTTGTCTATACATGTACTTTGACTTAGCCCAAGAAGCCTTTTGGATCTATCTCTATAGATCTTTATACCTAGTACGTAGGCAGCTTCTCCTAAGTCCTTCATTGAGAAATTCTTTCCTAACCAAGTCTTTACAGACTGTAGTGTCGGTATATCATTCCCAATGAGTAGAATGTCGTCAACATACAATAACAAGAAAACGATTGTGCTCCCACTAACCTTCTTGTAAACACATGGCTCATCTTCATTTTTAATGAAACCAAACTATTTGATTAATTCATCAAAACGAAGATTCCAACTCCTAGAAGCTTGTTTTAATCCATAAATGAATCTTTGCAACTTGCATACCTTGTTAGCATTTTCTGGAGTGACAAAACCTTCAGCTTGTGTCATGTACACATCCTCTAAAAGATTTCCATTAAGGAAAGCAGTTTTGACATCCATTTGCCATATCTCATAATCATGGTATGCTGCTATAGCCAATAGAATCCGGATGGATTTAACCATGGCAACTGGTGAGAAAGTTTCATCATAGTCAATACCATGAACCTGCTTGAAACCTTTCGCAACCAATCGCACTTTAAAGGTAATCACATTACCATCCATGTCGGTCTTTTTCTTAAAGACCCACTTGCACCCAATAGGTTTTACCCCTTCAGGTGGATCAACCAAGGTCCATACCTTGTTTTCATACATGGATTCCATCTCCGAATTCATGGCTTCTAGCCACTTCTTAGAGTCTGGACCCGTAATAGCCTGCTGATAGGAAGTGGGCTCATCCTCTTCTATGAGCATCA
>JAKUCV010007283.1:8781-20499 GCA_028386065.3 Turnera subulata
ACACACAATTATCCACATTGACCAGTTCATCATTATTCTCAACACAATATCGCAAATCCAATATCACAGTCTAAGATCAACAACAACGACAACTTCTTAGCAGTCAATCAACCAACAGTAATCATCTCAGCAGTTCAATCAATCAACAAAGCAAACACAGTATCACGGGCACATATCAAGGGTTATCCATCCTCACCTTGGCCGATTACTCAACTTCGGAAAATAATGTCCGGTCCGACGCCGGCTCCTCGGGAAACTGCCCGATACCCAAACCTATACAATAAAACAACATATACGCATAAATGCACATAATCGGTATACTATGATGCCCAAACTACGAAATTACCCATCCCGGTTCTTATCCGTTATTATTTCCATTTACCGAAAATATTTAACCATACGTATATCCGAATATAATTTCGGTACTATATTTTAATTAAAATTCTTTTCAATATATATTTTCATAAAATAATTATAATCTTCCAAAATAATAGTCATTATATTTTTTTCCAGAGAAATAATAACTTATTTATAATTTCTAGAAAATATTTATAGTATTTATCTTTTCTATATATATATACAATTTAATTTTTCAACACAAAACATAATTACTTTTAATTTTACAAAATACATACTTATATACATATACCAAAATAATAATTTTCCAGACGAAAATAATATTCATTTGAATTTCCAAAAATTAATTTCAAGTTACATATATATTTTTTCCAATTTAATAATGGTTTCCAAAACAAAACTTAATTATTTAACTAAGTAAATATTTTTATATTTTCACAAAAGTACCAGAATCAAATCGTCCATATTTTCCTCAAAATATCCATATATTTTTTCAAAATTGATTTTATTCCAGGAAATAAATAGATATATATATATTAATAATTTTTTTTTTTTACTGGACTGGGCCATGAACAGTAAGCCCATGCCCAGCCCAGGTCCAACCCATCAGAAATCAACCAGTAACCCAAGACCACTGGGCCAGGCCTGCTGGTCCAAGTCATCAGGCCCAAGCCCAAGACTCGAGCCCAGCTGCCGTGACCCAAGGTCATAACCCGACTTCGAAACGGGTCACTCACCCATTTTTTTTTTTTTACTATTAGTCTTGTGAATCAAATAATTCAATTTCGTCCGTATTACGGGCGAGTCCGATCCGGACCAGAAAATAACCGATACCTTCTTAGTTATTTTCCGATGTGATTTTCCGAGAAATTCCGAAACCCGAAAAATACCAACTTAGGTTCGAAAAATCTGCGGGAAAATCGCGAGCGCGGGAAAACACTCGGATTCGAAAAACGACTATCGATTTACCTCGAATTAATTACCCGAGATTAATTCAACAGTAAATCACGGTAAAACAATTTCTACAGTCCCGGTAAAAATCAAAAATTTACCCGGGCTGTTACAAAGTTTGTTTGTTTTATTTGTTTGTATGTTTGATAACTTTTGTTGTGGCCGTGAATGTTATTGTATGCCTGTGATTGTTACTGTTATGTCTTTGATTGATCCAGCATTTGCTGCTCAAGAGTCGGGCTTCGTATTTGAGAGTGTCATGGATAGTCGGGCAATTGTTAATTTGTTATTAAACGTATGTCTATGGTTTGTGAAATGGAACACCAAGATTGATAATGAGATATGATTTGATGATATGAGGTTTTGGATTTCCGGACGAGCGGAGAGGCAGGTAGCCTACTCAGGGAACGTGATTGAGGAAAAGATTCAGTAAACAGTGAAAATGAAAATGAGATAATGTAACTTAGATGATTGTAGTCACGGCGTTAAGTGAAGCTATGGCCAGACGATAGTCCTGGAGGGTCGTGCAAGAGCCCAGGTACCCTCTGGAGTTGTTTTGTGTTTGTGATTGTGGGTGGCCTTTTGTTATTATGATAAGAAGGGTCTTGCAGGTAGCGCCTTCCGCCGGGAGGTACCCGATTATGTTATGATTAATAATTTTTGCATGCATGCACCCATTTTTTTTTTTTTTACGGGGAGTACCCTGGGCTAGCTAGTCTGGCTACCGTGGCACAACCGACACTTGGCACGTGACAAGGCCCATATTAAGATTGGAAAGTCTGTCGTCAGTTGTTAGTGAATCAAAATGGTCCATGAGAGGTCAATCGTATAGTATGGCCTGGTGAGTTGTCAATCGATATTTCTGTTTATGCTTGCGAAATAACTGATATTGCTTCTCATGTATTGTGCCTGTTTGTGATTGTTAAATTCTTGTTGTGGTCTAGAGTTGTTACGGTTGCCTATATGCTACGGTTTATTTCTTTATGGTGAGACAATAGTTGGTCTCACCCCTCACACAGTTCTTGCAGGTTAGATCAATAGTGCATTCCGTTACTTGCGGCATTCCCTCGGACAAGACTCGGATCCATTCGCATGCATTAAGTATTTATTGTTGTTATTGTGATATAATTCAAATGTTTCCGCTGGGATCGGTGAGTTCTAGTGACTCGCTCGGGTTTACCGTGTTTGATCGGTAAATGCGGGTCGGGTCATTTCATAAAGCCTATTAATTTTTTTTTCCTTTCAAAAATCTTTAAAATTTTAAAAATTATGTTCTTATACACACAATATAATTATATTACACTAAAAATTGATGGGCTTAATCAGTTTGTTTATGGATCATTGATAATCTCAATCCCACCAACTTTTTCCTTCCTTTTCCGATAATTTCTTGTGATTTTAAAACCAGGCTTCCTTGTACGATCTTCCTTACTAATAGGTTTTAATTTAGTTTGTTTCCAACATCACTTGATCTGCCTTACTATTCAAACTAAGAATAACCGGGGATAAGAAAATGATGTCTATAACCATCAGTCTTCCAAAAAGTTAAAATATAGATATAAAAAAAATTCAAAAAAAGAGATTTGGAGAAATGTATGAAATTCTTTGATTTACGAAGTAGTTGCTTATCATTCTAATTTTCCTTTTCAGTTCATTAGTTTACATTTTAATGAGTTTTACGGAGAAACAAAATTAATTATGAAACATAAAAATGATGTATGAAATCCCATTCATCTGTGCAAGGTGAAACACTATGGTTGTCACTACATATAATTGCGTCATTTAAAATCATGTCATTTGGGCTTAATTTTTTTTTTTCAGCCACTCATTAGAGGGAAAAATTTGCAACCTATTTTTTTTTTTCCTTTGTACACGTTAAAGTCGGAGTTTTGAGGGAGGCCACGTGGCACATCGGGCAGCTCCCACTCTCCAACTTTAATTTTATTAGATAGATATAGAGTAGTTTTGAAGTTTTAACATCTAATCTAATACAATTACAAAAACTCTTCAGATAGATATCTAGCGGATTTTTTTTATGAGTCATTAAGTAGTAAATAGAGGTTTTTGGATTTCGAGTGATCAGGTTTTTTGTGAACTTTTACAGTAGGTGGAAAAGAAAACAAGGAAAAAGTGGACCAAATGTAATGAAGGACAATGATAAGAAGAGATATGAAGACCTATGAAGTTTGCTATAATTAATCGAAGTCCAAAACCTTTTTTTTTTCACAATCTGCACTCTAAGTTTGAAAAAAATACCGTGACCCATTAAACGAAGAGTGAGAGAGAGTGGGACAGAATAGTAGAGAAGCAAAATAAGACTACGTCATCGCAATCCATGATTCTCAAAAAAAAATAATGATAAGAGTCATCGAGTCGTTGACAAAAAACTGGGCCATCATAAGTCTAAGATCCACAGACTTTTGCCGAAAAGAAAACCCCGCAAACAATGCAATCCAAATTATTCTAAGCGAACCAATTAGTGGACTATATTTTTTTTTCCACCAATTTTACACGACCGAAACCAAGCAGAAAAGAAATTAATTATCAATAGAAGTGATTTTACCTGAAATTTTGATGGATTAGTTTTCTCAAATTCTAAAAGGGGTGGATTAAACTCTAACACAGGTGACCGTTGAGATCGAGGGAGGGCAAAAAAAATTTGGAGTAGGAGGAAGAAACAAGATCTTTAATGTGATTAGATTTGAAAATCTGGGAAAAAAATCCCAAATATCAGGGGCGGGAAAACAGATAATTTTGTAAAATTAATTTTAAAAATATATTTTCAGCAAAATTACATTTTTAGAAAATAAATGTGGCATGTAAAACGTTCTCTTCTTATTAAATCAAAAATTAAAATCCTCTGTACCCCAAAAAACCGAAACTTAAATCTGTCATATGGTGAGGCTCTTCTTTTGATATGAAAATTACTGTTTCGATTTGTAAATTATGTTTTTTGACTGTTGTTGATTTAGGATTCTACGATTAATATGCAGACGGCCCCGCAGACGACCTCGAGCCCTTGTTCGATTACAGGTCGTCCAGCTACATAATTTCGTTTGCATCGACGGTTTAGTTTTCCTTCCTCTTTAATGCGACTCCCGGTTTTATGTTATTTATTATCATAAATTATTATTTTCGGGTGATTTTATTTTTATTTGAAGTTATATATATATATATATATATATATATTATTTGTATTATTTTTGTAGTTCAAGTGAACTTTATAAAAAGCTAGAGAAGCGTTTTTTTGGGGGTTATTGGGCTGTTTTTTTGTGCTTTAATCCGACAGATGATGACACTGATGTGGTGGCGGTCCCTTCTAAGAAACGAAAGAAGGGAGCGGAGCTTGTTGTAAGGATTTATTTTCCTCCCTCTCTTTTTGTGCATTTTGTATATGTATTTTTTTTTGTTAGCTTCAATTGTTGGAATTTGTCTGGATTAGGTTGTAGTTGATGATGACGATGATGATTTGAAAGTCATAAGAGTTGCAGGAAGTAAAGATAAGGACGAGGAGGATTGGCTACCTCCTCCACCCAAGGTCTCCAATGATGTCCATAATCAGGCTAGTGAGACCTCGACGATTAAGGAATTAAGGTATTTAGTATGCTTCTATATTTATGATTTCTTAAAAAACATGTGTAAGTGCGCGCATGTTTTATGTGAATACTAGTCATGTCATCATTTCATTTGCTGTTGTCGGTTTGCTATTGTAGATTATTTGTTTGTCTTCTGGTATTCTCATTGCTCAAACCTTGCTTAATGTTTGTTCAATATGGAAACACTTGCAGAAGGAAGAAGCAGGAACTGGAATCACTGGCAAATCGCCAAAGAAAATTCAGCAGCTTGGAGCAGGCTCCTACGGAGTCTATTGCTGAGAAACCACCTAAACAATCTAGTGAGAGGGCTAAAATTGTTATCTGTATTCAAGGGAAGCATATGAAGTCAAACATTGTTGTGTATACAAGGTATATGTTTGATGGACTTTGTATGATATGTATGCATCGCTTTTTTTCTGTGGAGTTAATTGCTTTTGGAGTGTATACCTGCTATACCACAATAAAGGTTAGTCATAAAAGCAGAAGCAAAATCAGAAAGCTCTGGTTCGCTCTGGTTCTGTCGAAGAAAGCATGAACTACGAGTATACTATTCATGCATGATAGACATTCTTGCTATTCCTGGAAGCTAATGCGATGCATTTCGTCAGCTTCATTTAAGGGGATTAGATTTGTTTAATCTCTTGGTAGTATCCTGGAATCTTAATTATTCAATTAGACAACTAAATAGAAATAAATTAATTTTCCCTCTGTACGAAGTAGATCCTTGAACTTGGAAAATAATCTCTGCTGGATTCCAGCTCTTGTCATTTGATAGACTCACTAGTGGTTTAGAGACATGTGCAATTGTTCTACTGGTGTAATTATCCTTTTGGGGATTAAAATAAATGCTTAGTTCTTCATCCTTATGCATCACTGTATTATGTAAACTGACACATTAAAGTATATAATCTGACCTCTAAACTGTTCCTCATAACTCTACTGTTTGAACAGGATGACAAGTTTGAACTGCTTTTGAACGGGTATGCGGATAAAATTGAAGAGGACACTAAAAATTTAGTGTTTGTATTTGATGGTGAAAAAGTCAATCCAACAGCAACGCCTGATACCCTTGGAATGGAGGATAACGACATCATTGAAGTGCATGTAAGGAAAAGCTGACTGAGGTATAAAATCATCAGCTCTTTTATTGCTATCGTTTCTCTCGTTCTCTTCTGTGAAATTCTACTGCCGAACCTTTTATTGTATCTCTCATTTTTTTAGTTTAAATTCTAAGTTCTAATGTTCGTTTACAATTGACCATGTGTTTCTTTTTCGATCAGTACTGATATTCAGTGCTATAAAGTATTTAATTCATTGGTGAACATTTCTCTTATTACCTAACTACCTTGATGGTCAAGTACACATGTCAGGTGTATAAGTGAAAAACTGCAATTGCAAAAATGAATATGACAATGAAATGACACAACTGGGATACAACAACTGAAATTAAAGATAGGAATCTATTTGCTATGTACTCTTCTATATATTTGCTTATAGTTGATGAAGCAAGTGGGTTTCACCATATTTGCATTGAAGTGATACAACTGATTAGGTTTCAGTAAACGGAAGATAGAGTTAGATTATGTTCTTCTGTACCATAGCTTTTGATCATGCCTCCTGAATTGACCCTCCTTTCTTTTCTTCCTCTGTTTATGTGTTTTATGCTACCTATATGCTTGCATTCCACATTATATTGTGACTGTGTCTTGTATCTCTAATGCAGGTTCAGCACGTCCTGGCAGCACAAACTTTACTATTCTTCATGTTCTCATTGAGGTGTTGTTCCAAGTTTTAGTTGATTTTTTGGGATCTGAATTGTGTCATAGCTCGTTTTGGACAGGCAGAGGAGTACACGATTAGGTTGCCTGTTCCAGCTTTTGGCCGTCCAGTGTACAGTTTTGTGCAAATTGATAACTAATGACTGAGATGCAAGGGGCTTGGTACACGATTAGGTTGCCCGTTCCAGCTTTTGACCAGCTTTTGGCCGTCCAGTGTACAGTTTTGTGCTAATTGATAACTAATGACTGAGATGCAAGGGGCATAGGAAATACTAAATAAGTGAAAGGTTGTTTGTCAAAAGAAACCATGCTCCAATCTAGATGGGTTAGATCAACTGGTTGGAGTTGTTTGGATCTCGAGTTTGAGTCTTTGGGAATATAACATTCTAGGAGCTAACTTCTTTTGGAACTCATTGTATATGGACTCGTGCTTTAATGGTTTCTTGGCAAATGTGGGCTTAAGCCTTAAATTGCCTGCATATTACTTTATTTTGGTTACTGAATTTAGTTGCGTATATTTAACAACTTCATTTTGCAAGAAGAACAATTTCTGATTGAATATGTCAAGAAATGAAAAATCTGCTTGAAAATGGACTCCTGTTTGTACTGTTGGGTTTTTGGTTGCACTTGCACATCTCTATAAAGTTGCAGTGGAACGGTTTTTTCTCCACAGATGTAATAGGGAGTTGCAAATGTATCTGTTTTAGACGAAACTTGTCAAAGCATTTGCAAGGTTTTGGTACGATATAGTTTTCGAGATTTCGAACAAAACATAGTTACTTCATTTTGGTTGACGATTGTTTTGACATTCTGATTGACATCATGGCATGGTATTTCTTGTCCAAAGCCTAATTAGTTTTGTCATGCTTGAGATGTATTGAGCTTTGACCAAAACAGGGAAGATGATATTAGGCTTGGCCTGTGCACCGCTGATGCTGGATTGAATTTCGGCAGTGGCTACACTTCAAGAGTTGCATCTCAATTCAAGAGAAAAATTAGGTTCGTTCTAGTCAAGTAAATATTGATGCAAGAAATTGTAAGGTTTGGAGTCAGGGTAAATGGGAGTGGTTAATTGACACCGGAGCCAGGCGTTATAGATGAATGGACCGAATTTGATACAAATATTGCAGCATTTAGCATGCTTTTGTAGGAATGAATAGAGGCAGGGGAAGTAACTCCATTAATCTTATTTTTTAATTAAGACTACAAAATTAGAACCCGATAGGAAGTAACTCCATTAATCTTATTTTTTAATTAAGACTACAAAATTAGAACCCGAGATTTTATACGATTCAAAACATCATTTCTGTCTCCTTGATTTGACAAGAATTTAAGCACGTTTGACCGTTTTTTTGGTCTCCCATCCGGAATTCGGAGTTTTGCCATGGCTAATTCGGATTCGACTCGGGTTGCGTAACTGAGTATGGTGGGTGAGTCTCTCAAAAATTTTTTTTTCATACACGAAGACTCGAACTCGGACCTCATTTAAGCAGAACCAAATCGCTTATCACTTGGACCAACACATATTCGTCACGTTTGACCATTGTTTTCCCTCATGAAATAAACACGTGTTTAAAACCTCTAAGCAAAACAATTTAGTCATTTGCTATTCATTCGAGTTTATAATATGATTGGGAATATAGAGGGGAAAAGAAGGGGAATGGAATGGATAGGAAGACAAAAAATGAGAATGATAGGGAGAGAAAATTTAATTTTTTTAATTTGTTTAGATTAATTCATTTAAGAGAAAGGAGGGAAATGAAAGTTAATATTTACAATTGACATAGATATTCGAATTATTTTTTAGGATGTGAGAAGTTAATTATAAAATTCCCCATTCCACTCCATTTTCTATCTATCCAAACAATATGTTCGGAGCTCCAATTTAGCACAGCGCGTGCGAGTGACGTCCATGAAAAGCTCCCTGACCTTTGTTCCCAGAATTCTCGGGCTACGTGGCAGATACCGATTGTAGGAAGGAGGGAGCGAGCGAACTACGGATGACGCGAGGATAATCTCACAGAATGTAAAACTTTTTGGTAGAGTCAATAGCTTGGTTCACATGTGCGATAATGTTATGGGGTGGTGGGACCGTTCAGGAGCCACGTGCCACTTCCATGTTAGGAGAAATGTTCGTCCCGGAACGTACACGTCAGCAAAGAAAAGGTAACGATAAAATGTAAACTTTTTTTTTTTTTCTTACCACTCTTCTCACATATAATCTTTTGGCACCAATCTTGTCATCTGGAATCACAGGTAAATTAGTTTTAAGTAAGATAGCCTAAGACACTTTTGTAGACAACAAGTATGGGATGTGACATTTCATATATGTTATACGTACGTGTGTTACAATCTGAGTTTTAGATGTCTTAGTTTTGGGTTAATGAAGGTTTGCTTCTTCTTCTTTTTTTTTTTTATGGTAACGAAAACTTTATTAATGAAAGATAGAATATACAGAAATCGCAAAATCAAAGTATGAATGATTTGGGTGGATAATGAAGGTTTACTTGAAGAGATTGCAGTGATTGTTTGTCGAGGCTGTTTTGATACATTAACAAATGAGTATGAACATGTGGGAAGTGTTCTGAGTTATATTGGATCTTTAGATTCATGTTATTGCAGTCAAATGTATTTACCATTTCTAGTGTGTGTTTGAGTGCTGCTTGATTATCTTGATTGAGCCTGAAGATTAAATGGTGTGATGAACTATAAGGAAAAATATATTCTTCGGATTTATAATTCTTTGGCGTAAAAGCAGTCTCTTTTGCCTGCTCTGTCAACTCCAAAATTGATGCGGGTAGACAATATGGATATTCTGTCTAAATTCAGTCCTTTATGAGTTTTCGAAATTTGACGCTGAAACAGAATTCTTCTTTTAATACAATCTGTAATTCTAATCAAACCTATGAATGCCAAATGTTAATAGATATGGTCATTTGATCGAATTAATATCTTTATACAGTTTCAAGCATACAATGACAGATAATCATGTTTCTTGATCACAGTGGCATTCGACGCTTCTTGATGTATGAAATACTGAGTGCAGTTTGTTTTTAAGTACATTATCTGAAGTTAATTACTCAAGAGACTTCTATGTAGTCAAATTGATTCAGTTAGGAAGCATCTTGGACATTGATGTGAAATGATTTTCTGTCAAAAAGTTTGTCCCTTTATTTCCTAAATAATACTACGTGTTTCTACTTTCCTCATCACAAGTCATTCTTTTTTATGGATGATTCCTTTGCAACAGAAAATTTCCTGAACTATTGTTTGTTTTCTGGCAGAATAATGATGCAGTGAAAAACTGCATTTCATGTAGGATAACATGGAAAAATTCAAACCAAGTCACTTACATTTCTCCCTTTTTTTTTTTTTTCAAGTAGGAAACTGTTGAGATGATATTTTATTGATCAGGACTGTGCCTTTTCAGTTGGGTTGTTACTAAAAAAGCCATAGAGACCTGGAACTCCGGCTATTGATGATTGAGAAGTTATAAGATGGAGAAGACTTGTGAATTTTTGCTCCTCATTCAGGCCTGTTGTTTACTGTTAAGGCTGACGCAGCATTTCTCTGCCTTTCCTGTGATGCAAAGGTGCATTCCTCCAATGCACTTTTGAACCGTGGAGGTGGGAAATAATTTTTTTATGGTAAAAAAAATCTAATTTTAAAAATAATAAATCTAAATAAAAAATAATGTGGGGTGTTAATGAAATTGTTAATATTATGTATGTTTGTAAGACTCTCTCAAAAAAAACCTTAATAACTCTAACATTATTGTTATTTTATTGAATCAAATCCTCCTCTTTTATCTTTTTCTACTGTATTTTTTTTTTTTCACGTTCGCTGCCTTTGATTGGAGACTTCTAGGATAAAGGGCTTTGGGAGTCCTACTATTCTTGAACACTTTTCAATCAAGTTCTAAAACTATTTTTTTATTAATCAAGTCCTGCTCTTTTTGTAACGGCCCGGGTAAAATTTATGTTTTTACCGGGACCGTAAAAGCTTTAGGTAAATTATGTATCGGATTCCAAAACCGACTCTTACCCCACGTTCCCAAATTTTCTGCGGATTTTTCGGACCAGGGTTGGTATTTTTCGGGTCCAGGATTCTTAAGAAAAGTCGGGTTTAACCTTAAAAGAACGGACCAGAAATAAAATTAAGTGGGTATTTTAGTTATTTGCTGGTCCGGACAATACCCGGTTGATTGTGCACATCACGCTTGCACCAATCTTCTTCCGTTCACACCGCCACCTGTGAATCTTCTCCTTCTCCTGGAAGATTGCACCCGACAATCTTCTTCTTCCCCGGGAAGGAAGACTCTTCTTCCTCTTTACACTTCATCTTCTCCTGCCTATAAAAAGGCCCTCGCCATGCATGCACTTCACCTGAAAAGCAAAACCCAAAATCCAGTATATCTTCCTCATCTCCTGCAAAAGAAACTACACCCAGTCACCTAACTTTCGTCCTGCCTCTATTTTCCTCACCAAGTCTCTGCCCAGTTTTCACTGTCCATATTACATTATTATATATATATATGTAAAGAACAAGAAACAAAAACAGAAACCCCACACGAGCCAAGATATTATCGCTTTGCCAACAGCTCACCACCATCCCTTCTCCTTCTTCTTTCCTGCGACGCGTGCTGCTGTTCTTTGGAGCCATCGCCGACCACACCAAGTTGTAGACAAAAGAAAACCACTGCTTTGCTGTAAGGGTGAGTTAGTATCTCGCCAACCCTTTCTTTATTTTTTTTTAAGGTTAATAATTATATTCCTAGCTTCTAGTGTCGGTGAGTACGAATAGAGTAGTGCTTGGGTTTTGGTTACAGGACCTTCGTGAGGAATTGGAGAAGACATGGGTTAATGATGCCAACATTAGATTAAGTGGGCCTGGACCTCTATAGATTTAAGTTGAGACCCTGGGCTTGGTCTGATCCACTTAATTTGGCCAATTCGTTTTTAATTAAACAAAACGATACAAACATATAAATATATTTACATAGTTATATATATTTTTTTTGGAACGTATATATATAT